>NMUG010000008.1:0-38055 GCA_002855965.1 Monotropa hypopitys
TTACCAAATGTCCACTTAGTGATTGTATCTAGAATTTTTAAAAAGTCATTTACCAAAAAAAATCCAAAGGATAAAATAATTGTGTATTTAGAAGCTTCCTAAGACCATCTTCAACCATAAATCCTTTTAAAATCTTTTTAAAATTTTAAATTTAGTCAACCCTCTCAAATATCCCAAATAAATTACCAACTCTCCAACTATCATATCCATTTAAACTCCAAAATTCTTTATCAATATTCCAATAGTGTCCTCTCTCTCCAACTGTTTTGTGTGGGGTCATCTCGGGAATTTACACGAATAATTTGAATTGTTCATAAATTATCAAATAATAATATAAATAACTCTATAAAAAATCATCGCAATTGAATAATCGCAAATTCTTCATCATGTAATTGATTTTTCATTCAGAAATTTTAGGCATAATTTGAGAAGGTTATCCCTAACTTTTAAATAATCTGGATGAAGAATTTATAAATATCCGATCACATTGATTTTTTACAGTATTATTCAAAATATTATTTTAAAATTTATGAACGATTTGGATTGTTTGTGTGGAGTTCCGAGATGTCCCACACAAAATAGTCGGACGAAATTGAGTTAAAATATAGCATCCCAAAATTTTAGGGGCCTATCCATATTTATCTCAACTTGAAGGTTTACTGTATCACCCCAAATTTTGAAGACGCATTTGAATATCGATTGAAAGTTGAACATTACACACCGTACCCTAAATTTGGGTTTAGTACCCTTTTGGTACCCGTTGTAGATGGTCTAAGCAACAATGTCCTAGAGGGAAAACAGACCTAAGAGCATCTCCAACCATAAAACCAAATAAAACTCTTTTTAAACTTTCAAATTTGATCAATACTTTGTCAAATACCCCCAAATAAACTAATAACTCTCCAACCATCATACCTCTTTTAAACTCTGAAATCTTTTATTAATATTCTATCAATGTTCTTTCTTTTCTGACTGTTTTGTGTGCGGTCTATCTCAAGGCTCCACACGAATAATCTGAAACGTTCATAAATTTTAAAATAATGTTTTAAGTAACTATGTAAAAAATCAGCGCAATCGGATAGTCATAAAAATTCTTCATCCACTAATTAATTTTTATTGAAAAGTTTTAGGTCTAATTTGAGAAGTTTATCAATAATTTCTAAATAATTTGGATGAAGAACTTATAACTACCTGATTGTGTTTATTTTTTATAGAATTAAATAAAATATTATTTTAAAATTTATAAATAATTTGAATTATTCACGTGGAGCGTAAGATTGGCCCCACGCAAAATAATCGGATGGAGACGTGTTAGAATGTAGCACCACCAATTTTTGGGGGCATATCCAGATTTATTTCAAATTGAAGGTTTAGGGAGTGCTCCTAAATTTTGGAAGCGCATTCGGATATAGATAGGAGAGTAATAATGTACCAAATACCCTAAATTTGGATTTTGATGCCCATTTTGGTACCCGTTGGAGATGGTCTAAAATCCCAAAATTTGGGTTTGAATACCCATTGGGTAGTTCTATACACAACCACTAAAATACTAAATGCAGTTCATGTTTTTTTGTACATTAGGATACAAACTTCCGAATGCTTTTTTCACAATTTTTTGAATTGTTCGGAAATTAATTTCCGAAATATTTTAAACACTTCGGAAACTAAAATCCGAAATAATCTATTTCGTTCGGAAGTTTGTTTCCGAAGGAAAAAGCGTGGGCTGTATTTAACATTTTAAGTGGTTGTATATAGAAGCACCCATACCCATTTGGAGATGGTCTAAAACCCCTCACAACCCTCCCCTCCTCCTCCGGTCACACCCCACCATGAAGACACCGTGTAAAACCACCGCAACGGAGTCCATTGAAGATCAAAATCAAGACCACCATCACCACCACCAAGAAGAAGACACAGAAACTACCTTCACATCCACCTCTGACATCTGCCAACAACTACTCGACCGTTACGGCAAGTCATCCGCCCCTCAGCACCGCCACCTATGCGCCACCGCTGCCGCCACTCGCTTCCTCCTCCATTCTTCGTCCCTCCCCCCAATTCCCATCTCCTACTTCGCCGCCTCCATCAACACTATTGCCGACGCTTCCCTAACCTTAGACTCTGACGCCTTATCTTCCCTAACGTCTTTTCTCGCGATTGTTCTTCCACTCGTGCCAGAGAAGGAAATTGTGCCATCGAAGGCCGCCGAAGCAGTGGCTGTTATTGTGGAAGTGGCGGAGCGGAGAAGTGATGCCATTTCAAACGCGAGTGCTAGGGCTGTGGTCAAGTGTCTGGGGGTTTTGTTAGGGTTTTGCGATTTGGAGGATCGGAACTCGGTTAAATTGGGATTTGAGACGCTTCTCAAGTTCTCGATTGATAGGCGTCCAAAGGTAATTGTTAATATGGATATACATTTTCAGCAAAGATTAGTTGTGTCATGAACCATTTAGAATTCTTTCCAACATATTTTCTATTCCTTAATTTATTTGGTTCTTTGCACCCATTAGAACTCAGAATACACTTGTTAAAATAAATTTATTTTCTGTTTTCTGATCATTTGGACCAACCTCACACAAGTGATAATTTCCATCCTGATTGTTGAGAATTTATTGCCGTTCCATTTACATGAGAATTTATTTTGACGAGTCTTGTACAATTCTGTTTTCAAATTGTTTTGTGGTTGCTATTTGAATTGGAAACATTTAGAAACGTCTTATGTTTGGCTCTCATGATTTTGCTCGTTAGTAATGCAAAACAAGTATATCCATACTGAAGATTTTAGAGCCTTTTTAATTGCATCATTGCAGGTCCGGAAATGTGCCCAAGATTGTGTTGTTCAGGTCTTTAAGTCACTAGAATCACCCTCTGTTATAGGCGACGCAAGCAAATTGGTACTCTCTATGTTCAAAGGTTATATGCCTTTTGCAGTTGGGATAAGTTCTTCCAGAGACACGGATGTATCCATAGATGAAAGATTGTCAAAACCTCAGTACCTAGAATTGATTTACGTTCTTACTCTGCTGAAACATATTCTTCCATATCTATCCGTCAAAGTCAGTATGAAAATATTTTCTCAATTGCACAAACTCATGAGTTCCCGCTTCTCAACCCTGACAAGGCACATTTTCAGTGTTATTAAAGCCCTTTTTCAAACTTTAAAAGACGAAGTGGTAATTTTGGAGGCAGAGAAGATTATAATATCCCTCGAATCTTATATTTCTTTGTGGGAAAAAAATCCCAGCGACACTGTTTTGTATGCTGCAACCTTGTTAAGAAGTGCCCTGGACAAACTTCAAATGGGCGAAGCAAGCAAATGGATCAGCAATCTTCCCTTGGTATTTGGCTCTATAGCAGGTATGCTCGTGTTGTTAAAAGTCTTGATGTATTCAATCTTCACTTCTATATTGGCATTGTAAGCATTGATTATTAAAAAAAATATTAGCATCATAATCATTAATACCATTGCCAAGTAAATAATTTAAAGCATGTTTTCTGTAGTTTCACTTCATTTTGTGTTATTTTTTATATGGGAGAAGAACAGGAAGTGGAATAAAATTAGATAATACCACTTGTTGAACGACAATATGTAGACCAAAAGGTTAGGGCCTTTTGGGAACCTCACACGGTTTGGATCGAGTAAATCTACAGAGCTTTTGTTATGTCACCAGGAAAATGTGACTTGCGAAGTCATATGTTGAGAGCTAAGAAGCACGGACACATCTCCAGGCCTCGCGAGTTCGTGTTCCAGACGTGTCGACACGCTCCGACACGTCCACGACACGTGTCCGACATGCGATTTTGTGTCCGAATATTTAATTCTTATTTTCCGAGTCTGACACGTTTCCGACACGCTTGGACACGCGACAGACACACAAGGGACGCATTATGGGTCAAAATACATTTTTAATATTTAAACGGGATAAAAGTTATTATTTTCAAAAAAAAAATCAGACTAAAGAAAAATATACAATAACTCCATGGTAGAAGCTGTAATAAACATAAAAATCGAGCAAACATTTGTTTTTGTCAATATTTAGAGAGAGATTAGAAAGAAATGCCCTCACAATTAGGGCTCCCACACTATTCAACTGAGTATTTATACAAAGATTATATTTACAGGACTATTTTACCCATATGTACAAAGATTACAACAAATACACCCATATACTTAACACTCCGTTCAAGTTGGTGCAAAGATATTGATCATGCCCAACTTGAATACAGTGGGGTGAAAAACTCTACTACTAAGCCCATTCGTTAAAATATCGACTAATTGATCTTCCGACCTTACAAATGGCATACATATCAAACCATTGCTCAATTTTTCCTTGATGAAGTGTCTAGCAATCTCTATGTGTTTAGTACGGTCGCGTTGAATAGGGTTATGAGCAATGTTGATGACTGCCTTATTATCACAGTAAAGCTTCATGGGACCTACACCAGGAATTCCCAAATCTCGCAAAAAGGTTTGGACCTACAGAAGCTCACAAACACCATTCACTATAGCTCTGTATTCTGTTTCTGCACTGGATCGAGCCACCACACATTGCTTCTTACTTCTCTACGTGATCAAATTCCCTCCAAGGAATGTGTAGTAGCCAGAAGTGGATCGCATGTCATCAATTGATCTTGCCCATTCTGCATCACCAAAAGCTTCCAAATTCAAGTGACCATGATTTGAAAACAAGATACCTTTTCCCGGGGCAGATTTAAGATACCTCAAGATACGATAAACCGTATCAAGATGTGTAATGCGAGGATCATGCATAAACTGACTGACAACACCCACCTCATAAGAAATATCCGGTCTAGTGTGAGACAAGTGTATCAAACGACCCACTAATCTCTAATATCTCCCCTTGTCTGTAGGCCCCCCTCACTACTACCAAGATGATGATTGGTTTTGATGGCAAGTTTGCTAGCTTACATTACAACACACATATTTCCTCCAATAGATCAAAAATATACTTTCTTTGGGAAATAAGGATCACTTTCTCAGATCTAGCCACCTACATTCCAAGGCAGTATCACATTGATCCCAAATCCTTAATCTCAAATTCTCGAGCAAGCAGACCTTTGAGATTAGTAATCTCATCCACATCATCACCTGTAATAATTATGTGATCTACATAGACAATAAGAATAGCTATCTTACCATTACATCTCTTGACAAACATGGTGTGATCAGCATGACTTTGCTTGTAACCAAATCTCAACATGGCTTTGAAGAATCGATTAAACCATGCTCTAGGTGATTGCTTCAAGCCATATAATTCCTTTCTCAGCCTACACACCTTTCCTGTTATAGCACGAGAAGAAAGCCAAGAGGTATATCCATGTACACTTCCTCTTCTAGTTCACCATTAAGAAATGCATTCTTTACATCAAACTGCTGAAGAGGCCAATTCAGATTAGCAACACAAGATAGCAAAGTTCGGATGAAATTCATTTTTGTCACCGGAGCAAATGTCTCCTCATAATCAATGTTTCCTCATAATCAATGTCTTCTCATAATCAATGTTTCCTCATAATCAATGCCATATGTACGAGTAGAACCCTTATCAACAAGCCTAGCTTTATACCTCTCAATTGTCCTTCCTTGTGCTTTACAGTGAATACCCATTTACAACCCACCGATTTCTTTCCTTCAGGAAGAGACTAATTCCCATGTGACACTTTTCTTTAAGGTTGTCATCTCTTCCACCATAGCTTCTTTCTACTTAGGTATTGTGATAGCATCCTTCCAATCCTGTAGAATATATATAGAAGAGAGAGAAGAGGCAAACGCACGAAATGAAGGAGATAAATGGGAATATGAGACAAATTGAGAGATGAGATGTTGGGTACATGTTCCGACTCCTTTTCTAAGAGCAATCAGAGCATCAAGATTATCTGAAATAGTAGGAGTATCAATATCATAAGAAACAGAAATGATCATTATCGGATAAGTCAACTGGAGAGTTAGAAACTGTAGCAGGTGAAATTGATTGACCAAGTGGTACATCACAAGTAGACTTACCCTTTTCTCGTCGGGCAAAAGTCTTTAAATTTGACCTGTTCAGTCATCCAGCAATGTAATGATCAACTCTTGTCATATATGTTGGTTCCTCTCCCTTCTCAGAATTTTATGACTCCCCAATCTCATCAAAATTTCCTGTCTCCCCCTCACGATGACAAGCGGTTGTAAAGTATGACCAAGACTCTAAAATACACGTTATCAGCCTCTCTTCCTCTCTCATCATCTCTTCCTGGATATCATTATTCTCCTCTTAAAGAGATGGAGAGGGAAGAGAGTAAAAGGGCTTGGTTTCCCCAAAAGTGACATCCATAGATACACGCATTTTGCAAGAATGCGAGTCATAGCATTTGTAACCTTTTTGGGTGGGAGAATAGCCAAGGAAAACACACTTACGGGCTTTGGGATCTAACTTGTCACCCGAATGTTTAGGGGCATGAACAAAACAGATGCAACCAAAAATCTTTGGTGGAAGAGAAGAGGCCCGAGAACCTACAATGAGAACACTAAAAGGAGCCTGGAATTGAAGGACACTCGATGGCACCAGAAGTGTCTGAACACCACAACATGCAGAAATCAACCCACACCAGAAATCCATAACTCTATTTTTTGAGTTTTTTCGTATTCAAATCCAAAAACAAAGAGACGAAGGGGAAGGGGGCTCAAACACTCCTGCCATGGTTGCATCTCCCTGAGTTACCCTGCCACAACGGTCGAGACATCATCACACACCAAAAGAAGGGTGACCCAGTTTATGGTGCCACTGATGTAACAAAGGAAGAACAGAACCTACATCGTCTTCAAGAGCTTGTCCATATGACAAAGGTGGACCAACCGAACCAGGTGTCGATTCCAAAAGGTATAAGCCATCATGCACTTTACCATTGTTAATCATTCTTCCCGTATCCAGTTCCTGCAGGACACAATGTAATCGAGAGAACAATACCGGATAAATAACAAAACCCAATCAATTTGGACCTCAAATTTCTACAATCCGCAAGCAATCAACCACTAATGACAAGTGCTATATACCCCAAATCAAATCACAAAATACCAAATTAAGAGCCAAAAAGTCTTAAAACTTCTTACCCAAACCAACACAGGAGTAGATGGCAACAACATCGACAATCAGCAAATCCGGCAAATAACCGAGAGCAGACCAAGCAAAAAAAAAACCCAGATTAATGTCCCAAATTGATACCCTACTGTTAAAAATGTCTAATGAACGGTAAATGCCTCAAAGAACGACGAATAATGAAGAAAACAACTTCAAACAGCAACCAATCAGAAGTAAGCAGTGCCAAAACCTTCATAGAACCCAAAAAATGCTCACTGAGGATCGTACCGTGTCTCCAGAGGTTGAACAGAGTTCGCCTGAGGCCATAGAGGGTTAGGCGGTGGCCGGAGTGGCTGGTGAAGTACAGGCAGAGGTCGGCGAAGGTCAAGCGGTGGCCAGAGTGGAAGTTGGATGCTTGATGGGTTCACCCAAAAGGTTCGATGGGTCAACTGATACCCAGGTGAGTGCACGAGGGAGATGCGTACATGTGAAAAATTGGACGATCAAAGGGTTCACCCACAAAAAAATGCTCGCCGGCGTACAACACCCGCTGGCATACAACAATGACGAGAGGCGAGATGCGCGAGGTGAGAGGGAGGCGAGATGTGCGAGAGAGATCAAGAGAACTCGCCACAAACACACCGGAGCAAGACCGGAGTGGAACTCATCGCCAGAACTGGGTGTAAGAAGAGAGAAAAAAACGCAGTTGCTGTAGATGGCGACAAACGCCTGACAAAGACTAAGGACTGCCAGAAAGACCGCCGGAAAAGGCAACAACCGGCAGCGGCGGCTAGGGTTTTCGTGACTCTGATACCATGTCAATATTTAGTGAGAGATTAGAAATAAATGCCCTTACAATTAGGGCTCCCACACTATTCAACTGAGTATATATACAAAGATTATATTTACAGTACTTTTTACCCCTGTGTACAAAGATTACAACAAATACATCCCTATACTTAACAGTTTTTACTTTGTAGAGATGGATACTCTTTTTTGGGTCTACTATTGCATATTTTGTGTAGTCATTGGCAATCTTTTTTATGAACGATTTTTTTATTTTACGATGTTAAATGATATACTATTGTCATCTTAATATTCTATGAAATAGAAATTGCCATAGATGCTTTGTTTTGATATTGAATGCCTTCTAATATCTTTAATATGAATAAAATAAAATTTCTAAAATAAAATCATTAAATATATGTATATATATACAGCCAGGTTCAACAGCCCAAGCAAAATTACCAACAAATCTTATCAATGCTTAACAGAACTTCTTTCGGGCCCCAATGTGATGATCTAAACCGTTCATGATGTTCAAACCCATAAAATATATGGTCTTGCAAAAATTCAGCTCAATCGGATATCAGTAAGTGCTTGATCCAAATAGTAAAATATATGGCCCGCCTCCCACTGGGTAAAAACAACTTGATTTTCTGCAATCTGAGCCATGGCTATCCTTATCCCATCCATATCATCCACCACTGGTGGATTTCCCGACAACTGTGGTTGATTAACTTCCCGACAACTGTGGTTGATTAACTTCCCGACAACTGTGGTTGATTAACTTCCCTCACCCCCGGTCCACTGGATGCATCATCTTCTAGAGGGTCCATAATCAATCCTATTTCAAACAACACAAGATATAACAATCCAAAGAACAATTATTGAAGGTGTTAGTGACGACCAAGACACCATTTCTTGACCACTACTAAGTTACCCTATGGTCCACTACTAAGTTATCCTTAACCACTCTAGACACAACTCTTCCAAGAAATCATGTATATCCAATTAACTTCCCACGACTTCTAACAAGAAGAAACAGTGATCAAGCGTTCTTCACGTTAGACCTCCTGATAGTCAACAAGTACACACAACATTCTTGGTCAACTCCTTACTCTCAAACACTCACTCCAGGAATCTTATCAAACATTGGCTCTGATACCAAGTTGTAACGCCTTGCACCATCAAGACGTCATATTGAGCCTTAAGTGATACGGAACACAACTAAATACATTCACAATTCAATCAACTAATCATTGATAACTCCCTAAATGGAAAACCCCTTTATAATAAAATAACACAAAAATGTGTTTCCAAATATTTACAACACAAGTGTTATCAAATTCTAACTCCACAATGCCATATCTCTCAACTACTAATCACATGCTAACATTACAATACCATTACTCAATGTTTTTTTTAAAACTATTACAACTACTAAAAACCTTACACCCATACGAACATAAAGTGCCAACTCGCTTACAATCTTCTGGAACACCTAACGACCTGGACTTGAAGAAGACCAAACCGTCTATGACTTGTGGCTGGATTTTCAAGTAAGAAAAGAACAATAAGAAAATCTAGGAGTTCGTTAGATACATGAGATATATATCAAACAACAGAAAATAAAATCTAACATGTAAGGGAAACAAAGGTAAAGGACCACATGTCATTTTCTCTTCTCTCTCAATTATCATTTCCATTTATCTTTTCCTTTATTAAGACATCACTCACTATTCGATGGTTACTCAACGATATTGTTCTATTACGCTGGGCTTACCAGAATCCAGCCATTCACAACTCCATCTAGGAAACACGTCTGCTTGCTAACGTTCAATAAACACAGTCTCGATGACCAGAATCTTTATTTAACATTCTCGTTGAGCAGAATCTTTTATTAACAGTCTCGATGACCAGAATCTTTTATTTTCTTCTTTTAGTCTCGATAACCAGCTTCTTTAATTTCTAATCTCAATGTCTATAGCTGTTCCAATTGATCTCGATGTCCAAAGGATTAATGTGTACAAGTCCTAAACATGCTTGTCTAAGCCAAACAATAATCAACTTGAAAAAATACACACTACACAACTAAGTGATATAAGCATGTAAATAACGAACTCACCAAAATCGTTTACTGGATTACCCTTGCTTTTCGGGAGCATCAGGTGTGGTGACTTCCTTTCCTGAAACCATTCTAAATCAATGAGAACTTATCACAAGTATAGAATTGAATTTCTAAGTTATCTTCATCAAGTTAATCACTTCTCAAATATATCCAAATGTGTTTTATTCATTCTTAATTATCATATAAGGGCCTTAGATTGACTACCATCTACCTTAGATCACATTAGGTTTTCCAAACTTTAAGTTACATTTTCCAACCCCTTAACCGGTACCGGACTGGTATACCGCTCGGTATGCCGGTTGTTCAGATCGCGGAAAAATTTCCAAGCCAAACCATTTAAACTAACCGGTATGCCGCCCGATATACTGGTCTGCAACTGGTTCGAGCTTTTCTTCTTGTTCTTGTGTTTTCTGCCTAAAAACCTTATGGAAAAACACTTCAAATTTTTTCTAAACACCAAATTTTACTGAAAAAACTATATACTATCAAACTTTAACCTCATAACTTCAACATAACATAAAAAAACTACTAAAAACCATGGTCTGATTCCTAGTTTTTGCATCAAGACTCATGTAAACTTTATAAATCAGTTTTTGATGAATCAAACATTAAAACCGTAGTTTGTTTGCCGCTACTAGGAGCTTAGGATTCATGGAACTTACCAAGTTTACTAGAGAAAAGATTCTTGATGTTGTTCTTGCTTGATTCTTCCTCAAGAACTCTCTTTCTCTTTCTATTTTCCTCTTCCAACTCTCTCTCCCATAAGTAATTCCACAAGGTGACAAGACCCACATCTATTGCAAGATGAGTCACAATCCTTTAGGAGAATTATCTCCTCCTTCTCACCCTACTTCTAAGACTTGCACCCAAGAGAAGTTATTCCATACAACTAAATTTACCATTACATTTTGCACCCATGACGTTTTTATTCCATGCTTCATCTCCTAGCAAAATTAAATTATACCAACTCTTAATTATCAAACACACATTCCTATGTATTACCATACACCCTCCATGTTAATCTCAATTTGAAATTCTCGAATTTCACTTTTAATAAGCCAAAAATATTATTTTATATTTCTCAATTTTATTCTTATGAAACATTAAAATTTTTCCTAATTCCATTTTCAATATATAAATTATAACGAAATTAAAACGAGTATTACAACTCTTGTCAAACAAGGGTGCAGAACTTGGGAGATCTAGAAGGGGCCTATCAAAGTGTTTGTCTAGAGGATATATATACCCAGGGCTTTTGTCTGCACTTGCAGGTTGTGCACGTGATGGAATTCTTTTTTGCACATGTCGATGCTTGTTTCTTTTTTGGCAGTGTTTGTCCCTCTCTTTGCTTTGGAGGGGTAATGGGAGTGTTAGTATGGCTTTGGTTTTGTCGACCCCATAGTGTAGGTAGCCTTATATTGCTTCGATCTTTACGCTCTTCTAATGGCACAGCAATTAAGGTTCCCTGTTCTTGGGGCACTCTTCCCTTCTGTTCCCCCTGGTTGGATTGGTGGTGTGGGATTTATTTGTCGTCACTCAGTTCTGCATAGACACCCTTTGCTTTTTCTATTTCTGACTTTTTCCTGTAGTGGTTAGGTTAGGTTATAGGGTAGCAAGATGATGTTGGGTTTACAGGATAGCCAGTAGTTAGGCTTACAGGATTTGTACGGGTTGATATACGTTCTTTTGTATATGCCTGACTGCATGCGGTATGCCCCTTGTATAATTGTATTCGTGTACTCATCTTTCTATTTATGTATGCTTTGCTTACCAAAATAAAAAACCTATACTTAAGGTAGAGTCTACAATGCTCAGTGCTCACTTGTACATATTTGACTTAGCATCAAATACCATGCCTTCTGATATGAGGGCACCATCTCAGATCATCTACCAGAAAATTCAAGTTGCTTTGTCTTTCTGATTTGTGTTGTAATTGAGGAGGATATTGAAGATCATTTGTCGCGGTCATCCATGTGTAAACTGTGGTTTGGATATCACTATTTCCACAAGCTTGTTGATCTTTCTGAATCCACAACTGTTTAAAATACAGTTATGCATTTTTTGAATCAAAATCCTTTACTTGATTCTTATCACGCCCAGTAGCATATTTTCCCCATTTTGTTATGCTGAAAATTACCTTTGTAAACCAAACCAAACAAAACAAAACAAAATTGCCTTCCTATGGTTCGTTAATTGAATCTGCTTGCATATCCTGGCAATCAAACTCGATGGATGTCAAAAATGCTAATAATTTTTTGCCGAATTGTGCATGTTAGATACATACATACAAATTCCTTGTTGATGATCATTGCCAATAAATAAATTATGGCACTATATCCGTTATAAATGGTTATGATTTTTATTATAACATTGGATGCAGTTCTGTATGTAATTAAATTTACATTATTAATCACATTATAGCAATATCGTCCATGTAATCTCCGATCGATGTGGGCATGGATGGGGAAGTACTAGAGGCAGACTTAATTTTTAACAATATATACACAAAGTAGTTGCTCCCAGAAAATTTTGCCTCTAAAATTTGCGATCCCCTATACCTCCCAAAATCGAGAAACTCAAGGGACGTTATGTCATGGTATCATGGTCCTAAATCAAAGCCGGAAGACATCAGAGAGGACAAATCTTGGGACCCAATTCTCTTTCTATGTTCATTACCTTGCTTCCTCCATTCAAATCCAGGGTTTCAGTAATACACAACCATTATTAATCACATTAGCTTCTCTTAATGATCATTTAGTTCCACTTCCCATCTTCGACAACTGTATTTATATTCGTGCTGGCATGGAAATAATAACTTTGCGCAAGTATTTTCAGGTCTTTTGACTTTTGAGGCTAGTTCCGCTGCACCGGCTTCCAATATTTTGAAAGAGTTGATTAACTTCCATATCAGTGGAAACTTGTTGACAATCAGTAAGAAGTCAATTGACAATGAAGTTTTGTGTAGCATGTCATCAAGTGCAATAAAATCCATGTGTGCTATATTTGAAAGTGTGCTCAGCAGCTGTGGTGGAATTCCAAATGAGCATATTTTGTCAGTGATATCTGTTTTGTTCCACAAACTTGGTATGTGAATTTTTTTCAGGTATTACCAATTTTGCCAAAATATATTCAAGTGCCTCTTGAAATTGTTTCATCCACAACCTGCTTACATGTTTTAAATGCTGGTATATCTTCTCTCTTTTTAAATGCTTGTAATGAATTCAAATTCATGTAATCACATATCTCCTGCTGGATCTTACGGAGCCTGTTCATGTACGACTTGTTTGATCTCAGATGTGATTGTTTACCTATTTTATTTGTGGATCATCTCAGTCTTGATTCTCACCACCATGTCGATGAGGTTGCACCATATTTCCTCTATGGAACTTAATCTCATTTGGTTAAAGGTGAAATCAAATTTCCATACCTGATTACATATCTATTGAATGATTTTTTATGCGCGAAAGTGTTTGCTTACAGCTTCAAGTGTTTTACATTTACTACTAGCAATGAGTTTAGAATGGATATGCTCTACTTATTTTAAAATCTAGATGCAAGATTGTCATTCAAGTGGACGAGGTGATAGCTTCAATACTTCATTTCCTAAGACAGCCTTGAAAGTTTTGTTGAAGGCTGACCAAGATAATGAACTCGATTCCATGTGGCTGACCAACTTTTTCAGTTAAATTGCTTATCCAAAGTATACACGTTTGCAGAGGAATTTAGTAGAAAATATTCATCTGCTAAAATTTCTGCTTAAGTGTGTCTCATGTGTCGGTGAGAGAGAACCCACTACTAATATCATCTTTTCTAAAATTTTGGGTTGTGTAGTTTGTTTGCCAGTTTAACATATTCTACCATTCAAATGTTTCTGGATGTGAATATACAATTGACGCCACCCATAAAATAATGCAAACATCTTCGTACAGATAAATTGTGCTTTCTTTTGCAAACTTCTATAAGACTTTTTAATGGGCCAATTACATGTTGGACTCCATATAGATAAAGACCCGATAACCCCTGAAACTTAACACATTGACATCAAGTAGAAATAGAAAAGGCTTCTTCAAGGATTGCAATTTATGTGAATACCCTCTTTCGTCTTTAGTAATAGCTGTCTCATTGTTGAAGGAAGTTCTGTTGTGTTTTCTGCCCTCTGTTGCAATGGGGCGCTTAAAGTAGGATATCAAATGCACAGCAATTGTGTTTAAGAGCTGCATAAGCATAAGTAGTCAACGTAGTGTCTAAATCCTGATGTAGGATTTTCTCTGAAACCGCTGGCTGGATAATATCTAGTTATGTATGGTGCATAGTCGGAGTTGATTCTTTCACAAGGAGCATATCATATGTTACTTCCTTCTTGGTTTCCTTTTGCATGTTCTTGCACTTTCACACTTACTCCCAGGGGCGGTGCTATTTAGGATCACATGGGGCCACATGCCTCCACTCAAAATTACTAATTTTTTGAAGTAATTTTGATTTTTTATAATTACGCAATTTTTTTACTAAATGTATATTTGTCTTGTGTATATTTAAAAATAAAGATATAACTCTAAAATACTTGAACTTTTTGTTCTGGGATTGATTTATACTTATATCAATGCCGAGTTGGTACCCATTAATGGGTGTCTGGGAAGGGAAAAAGATGAGGACAAACCTAATCTTTGGTAATAATACGTAAAGTGACTACTCAGACTCGAACCCAATACCTTAAGGTTATTGGGCTGCGTTTTTACTATTGCACCACCAATGGTCCCCCTTTGGGATTGATTTATACTTGTTTGATTATAAATTATTTTCCTGGGTATGACTTTAAAAGGGCGATCCAACCATTAGGTTGTAGGTTCAAGGCCTGGGGCAGCCACTTTATGCATTGAAGCCAAAAGTTGGGTTTGTACTCAATCTATCCCATTCCAGACACTCATAATGGGTACTAACTGGGCATTTGTTAGGCAAGGCATTGAATTTTTTATTTTATTTATTTTCAACAATCTTATAGACATATGTAAAAATAAAGTCATTAGTTAAATTATCTCATTCTGAAAGCCTGTTGAGGTCAATATAAAAGATACTTTTTAATAACTTTAGCGAAGAATGTTTCAATTTTGTATTTGTACATTTCGAGAAGGTGCGAGTTATAAAATTTTGTTAATTGTATGAACGTCAAAGTGTAGTATCATCTCGTTGTGATTGAATAGAAAAAAATCACATTCTTATTTAATATTGTGCTCCCATTAGGTTAAGTTTCTGGGTCCTCCACTGCTTACTTTCGTTGTATAAGCCAATGTTTTTCGCATAAGAGTTTTTTCCTTAGCCATCGCTCCAAGAATTGCTTACTATGGATTTGTCACTTGTCTACATGTATTGTGTGATTGCTACCATTTGTGTCTTCCTGTTAGACGCTTTGTTATAGACTTAACTTTATGTCATTATTATTTGTCTGTGATTGTAGGTGAGATGTCATACTTGTATATGAAGGATATAATACTGAAACTCAGTGACATGATGGCTCTTGCTTGTCGGAGTAACTCTGACACAAAACATGTGAGTTCTATCGGAGATTCTCTAATTTATGGCTTTACTTATAAGGACTTCAATCTCACATGGCAATTCAGATTTGTCATTTCGAACGCTTTGCGTCAGTGCCTGCAAATCATAGCTATACCTTAAGAGTCAATGCCTGCAAATCATAGCTATACCTTAAGAATCAATGCATGCAACCATAGAGGTAAAATGTTAATTAATTGAATGACATTAATGGGGAGAAACTGTTACAGAGGTAAAAGTTTGGGAATGATCTTTATATGTGTGATTATTTGGCTCTAAAACAAACTTATACGGGACTATTATGCTAAAAACACCCAAGTTCTCTTGCCTCTGAAAGTGATATTGGTTGATTAAACCGTGTTAATACATGGCTAATTTTTGGGGTCTAGCATGAGGCTTTGTAAAAGGTGTGAGAAAAATGGGATTGGTTGTAGGCTGCTGAATCCGAGTGTAATCTGTTTAGGAAACGTTAGGTTGTTTTGTTCTTTGGTATGTGAAGGGTGCCCAATAATAATAACCAACTCTGGTCCATTTTTCAGTGCTGCTAGGTTGACATCTTGAATTAGGAAGGACTCGAGCTTCTGAATAGGACATTTATGGTGTCCACATGTGCTTGTGCTATTGAACTCTTAGAAGCATCTCTTTTTATTCTTCTGGATTCTAAATTTCAAAATTAGCTTTTGGAAAATATAAAGTTTTTGACGAACACACCTTGTGTTGGCATTAAATTTAGTGTGTGCATTCTATTTTTCAGTTTATTTGGAGCCTTTTTCTTGTGGGTAACGAGATGCTTCATGAGATTGTGCCTTGGCTTCGGTTTGTTTAATTTTTGCCAAATTATACTCTCTTATGGACGGGGTGATATTTTTTGAGTGATCACTTGAAATGCGGTTAATTATCTAGTCTATAGCGCATCTAAGTTGCCAGTCACCGCAATAGATCTTGTCATCCTTCTCTTAGGTACACTAAATATCTGGGTCATGCTTCAATATTATATTTCCTACTGCCTGTTTAAAAAACAATCTGGAGGGTGTGAACAGTCTTTAGTTAGAACTTTGCTCGAGAGATAGTAATCAGTGTTTTTTTGGGAAAGTTCCTTTCAGCTTTGCCTGTCTTTTATATATTTATACTCAACTATTATGCAACACGTGCAGCTTCAGGAATGTATTGGATCTGCTATTATTGCTGTAGGGCCAGAGAAGATGTTGACGCTTGTGCCTATCAACCCTAACGCTGAAGATTCAAATGTGTGGTTGATACCTGTTTTGAAGGATTACGTAGTTGGATCATCGTTAGCATTCTTTATGGAGCATATTGTGCCTCTTGCTGAATCCTTCCAGCGGGTTTATTCTCAAGGTACTGGATCAAACTATTGAGAGCGATCTTTGGATTAAATTTGGTTGTGGTTGGTTTAATATATATTTGTGTTCTTGATGCTTAAATTTTCTGTTCCTTTAGCGCTTCTAATTATGCCTGGAACAAGAAGGTTAGTCGTGCAATTTTTGTAAGTACAAAGTTGAGGAGTATACCCCTATCCCTTGGTGTCTTTCCACTTCTGTCGTTCAGTAACGAACATTTAGCCCAGTTCTTTTGAATCCCATTTCGTTTTGTTCATTTTATCTTGTATGTTAGTATATTGTATCAATTCCATTTGGAGCAAAATTCTCTAGGTCTAATGGAACCTGGGCTATCGTCTAGGATCTGTGTTTTTGCCAAAAGTGACTTGCACTTTCCTAAGGAAATCATTTTTACAATTGCTTTGACTTTTTAGAATGGGAATTCGGTAGTTACTCCAACTGTCCATTTATTGCAGTTTATCCATCCTGAATACTCAGCCGGGTTTCCCTTCCAAAAACACGTCACACATACTGGGCCCTCCACTAATGTCTTGCGTAGGCACTTACAATTCAACACATGCCTCGATATTGTGAAACTCTATCACCGGAGCCTTCAAAAACCACAAATTAATTCTCTAACTGTGGAATGCCATCACAATGTAATGAAAATTGGTTTACTTATTTTTTTTGGCTTTCTACGCATACAATGATACAACATCAACAGGATCCATTCCCTTTTCATTGGTTATCAATGGTGATATTGAGAATCAAGTCTAAAGCTACTGCTCAAATGAAAAATGGCACCACACCTGACTCCGTAGAACTTTCCACGGAAAGGATCGATCTTCTCCACCGGTATAAATGAAACATGATTTCACTGAAAATCTCCCACTGCTACCTCCAATTTAATCTTGTCCCCCATCACCTAATTGCCTCTAGCTCATATATCTTTATTTTCCTTCGCTTCTACCACTCAATCTTGAATTAGCCTAGTGAATACAGGTCCCAAACTATACCCTCTTCATAATCGGTAAGTACTCTAATCATATTGTTTTATCTTTATATGGAGGATCCATGCAAAGTCCGAAATAGTTGGTGCGGTGAGAACCCTCCAGGAACCCATATTCCAGGATAACAAACTCTTGTTATTTATTGCTTTAGCTCTGTGGATGGATACCATGCAAAATTGTTTCGGAAAATCTTGATTTGGTGGAAGGGTTTATGAGATAAATTTTTCTATTTGCTAGTTGCCTCTCTTTTGAAGGGAGGCCTCTCTTTTGAAGGGAGGACCTGACGGCAATGGTAAAAAGTTGTCCCAGTGTGGCCTGTAGGTCTTGAGTTTGATTATTGGAAACAATCTCTCTGCTTGTAGGGCAAGGCTTGCATACATCAACCTTTCCTCATATCCCGCATATGTGGGGGTTTTTGTGCACTAGGTGCACCCTATTTGCCTCTCTTTGGGCTTCAAAGTCATGTTTTTTATATCAGAGAGCAGTTTTAAATGTGATCCTGGTCTCTGTATATTTTTTATTCTCTCGGCAGACTTCTCGTCTTTAACTGTATTCTCTTGCATTGCCTCCGTTCATTATGTAGTAAAATTTATTATAGATATCGAAGATCATCTTGAAATGTAATCCACTAATCCTTGTCTCATACTCTCATTGTGTTCTTGTTCTCTTGGTGGATTTCTTGTCTGATGTATTCTCTTGCATTGCCTCCGTTCATTATTCAGCACAATTACTGGTTGATTTTCATTATATATACACAATGTGAGAACATTGTGCGCTGAGGAAAAGATGAGTTGTTTTGTCTGTTCTTCTCTTTCATTATGTCAACTTGTAAGACCTATTCAATTGATGCATATAGTTTATGGAGGCATACTTTTATTTTGATTTGTGTCGACGAGGCTTTTATACTATGTTTAGTTTTAGGAGGCGCTAATTGCCTAATTTGTTCACTGTTACACATTGCTTGCACATGAATGTTGTAAAGATTTTGTACTCGTTAGTAAATGTCATCATTACCCGACCCCATTTGATTGGGACTCAAGGCTCAGTTTGGTTTGGTTTGATTTAGTAAATGTCATCATTGTTGCACAAATAATTCATAATGAGCCAGCTTGGTTGTCTTTGGAACTTTACATTTGAGGCTCATGAGGTGTGGACATAACTTGTTTACAAGAGACTAAGTTGGTTGTAGAGAAAACTAATAAAATAGAGAGCACCTTGTATAAGTTTTATTACATTGGGAAAGATAGTCATAGGAATGGGGTGAGAGTAGTTATAGCAAAACACCTTAAGGATTCGTTGTCACAGTCACGAGAAAGGTAGATATGATTATTTTGGTTAAACTAGTGATTGTAGAGTTATCGTCAATGTTGTTAGTGCATACACACCCCAAGTCGGTTTGGATGATCATGCGAAAGGACAATTTTGAGATCAAATGGATGAGATGGTGCAAGGAATTCCTTTGGGGAGAAAAGATATTTATAGGTGGTGATTTCACTGAACATGTAGGCCACATTAACCAATAGTATGAAATGGTCCATGGTGGTTTTGGTTTTTGGTTCCCAAAATAAAGATTGGAAGAGTACTTTTTATTTTGCAATGACGTTTGATCTTAAAATAATGAACATTGTCTTTAGGAAGAGGGATGATAATGCAGCGTGATATTTGGGTAACCAGATAAACAGAGTCAAACCGTTGATTCCGAAGAATGCCAGTGTGGTTCTCTTCTTTAGACTTGTTTATTCGATTGAATACCAGGTGTAAAGGCTCTTAATCCTGTTGATTCCTAAGAATATCAGGACAAAGGCTTCAAACAATCTATTCCTAAGAACACGGATTGAATGGGAAGAACAAAAAAAGTTTGAGTAATTTTCTTAATTCAACAACTGAGCCGCCACAATGACTATCGGCGGATATAAATAGGGCATACGGAAATCCTAAAAGAAAAGAAACAAACCCCAAGGCCTTGAACAAATCGCCCCAAAGAAAAGGGAAATAAAAAGGACCCAAAACATGCTGGGCCTAATAAAAAAGGTTCGAAAAGGAAAGCCCATAACGCTAACCCCGTTCCCCGAGCTGAAAGATTCAGTGCCGCACAGAGCCTGCCGCGCAGGCAGATTACGGCCGCCTAGAGGTTCCTCGAACACTAGAGCTCGGGAACATTTTTGTTTCAGCTCCCCATATAGTTGAAAGTGATCGTCTGAGTTATGTAATTACATCTGTGAAGTTGGATGACCGAGAAGATGCTTAGCCGCACTCAGAAATAAAAAAGAACGGACAGAATGAATGTTTTCCGAGTTGAAGTGTTCTGCTCGGGAAACGCTATTTGACACGTGCCGCCATTGCAGCGTCTTCCAGGTATGCCTCAACTATGTGGTCTGCATCAGATGAGCACCTTATCATTTATAAGAGTGGGTCCATTAGAAGCCAAATAGACTATTTCATAGTGAAAGCTGCAGACCACTTAGTTTGCAAAGACTACCAAGTCATACTTGAAGAGTGTCTGATATCACAACATAGGCTTATAGTCTTAGATATTTGTTTGGAAGATTAACATAGAATGCAGAAAGAGAGTAGTTACCTGCGAACTAGATGGTGGAGCCTACGAATAGAGAACTTAGAGTTGTTTAGAGACATGATTCTAAAAGAAGGAAGTTGGAATTTCGATGGCATCAGTGAGTAAATGCGGAACGCGATGACGGGTTCCATTAGAAAAATATCACAAGAAGTTCTTGGAGAGTCAAAAGGGAGAAACCCCACCTCGAAATAAACTTTCGTGGTGGAATGATGCAGTCGAGGCCATAATAAAATCTAAAAAAGTGTGCTTTAAGAAGTGATATAAAGATAAAAGTGATGTCAATTTTAGGAGCTAAACAAGCCTTCAAGGAGGCCAAGAAAGTTGTGGTGGAAGCTAAGATGAGATTATCTGAGAATTTCTATGCTAGACTAGATAATAAGGATGAAGAAAAAGAGATATATAAGCTTGCAAAATGGAGAGAGAAGAAAACAAGAGACATCTCTCAAGTTAAGTGCATAAAAGATGACAACTGTAGGGTATTAGTAAATGATGAGGAGATTAAAGGAATATGGAAGAACTACTTTGATAAACTATTGAATGAGAAACATGAGGAAAACCTATACGAGGATTGTTTGGGTGCTTCTAGTGGGAGTGAGAGACAAGAGTATATGTTTTATCGCATGGTACAAAGTCTGAAGTGAAAAACGCATTGAGAATGATGAAATCAAGCAAGACTTTAGGACTAGATGACTTTTCTATTAAGCTATGGAAGAGTCTTGGGGACATAGTAGTGATGTGGTTGACAAATCTTTTCAACAAGATTATTCTGACTATAAAGATACCTAATGAGTGGAGAAAAAACATCTTAGTACCAATATATAAGAATAAATGAGAGATTCAGAATTGCAATAACTATAGATGTATTAAATTGAATGCTGACAACGGTATCAGAGAATCAATTCAGGTTTATGTCTGGTAGGTCAACAATGTAGGCAATATACTTGTTAAGACATATAGTTGAAAAGTATAAAGAGGAAAAGGACCTTCATATGGTTTTATAGACTTAGAAAAGGCATATGACAAAGTACCTAAAAACATTATATGGCGGATCTTGTAGAGAAAAAGTGTGGCAAAAAGATATATTGATGTCATTAAAAACATGTATGAATGTGCTGTCACCATCATTAAATCTCCTGTAAAAAAATGAATTCCCAATCACAGTAAGATTATATCAAGGATTTGCTTTGAGCCCTTATATTTTTGCCATAGTTATGGACGAATTGACTAGATCCATCCAGGATGATATCCCATGGTGTATGTTGTTTGCAGATGATATTGTCTTGGGAGATGAAATTACAAGAGATGTTAATGTCAAATTAGAAACTTGAAGAGAAACATTGGAGTCACAAGGTTTTAGGACCAGTAGGACTAAGACAAAGTACATGGTATGTAAGTTTAGTAATAGCCAAAATACTAATGTTATAGTGACCCTCAAAAATCAGGAATTATCAAGAAGTGAGCGCGTATCTTGGCTCAATTGTTAGTAAGGATGGAGAGATTGCGAAAAATGTTATGCACATAATTCAAGTTGGATGAATCAAGTGGAGGAGTGCTGCGTGAGTGTTGTGCGATCGTAGGATACCTACAAATTTGAAGGGAAAGTTCTATCGTACAGTCATAAGACCAGCCATGTTATACATTATAGAGTGTTAGACGACTAAGAAACAACATGTGAGTAAGACGAGTGTAGCTGAAATGAGAATGTTCAGATGAATGTGGTAAAATTTTGCGAGATAGAATTAGAAACAAAAACTTTCGCAATATTGTAGGGGTATTGCCGCTAGAAACTAAGATAAGAGAAGATAGATTAATGTGATTTGTGCATGTCGATCGTAAGCTCGTTGATGCGGTAGTTATAGATGGTTATATGAATTGAGAGGAAAACTGAATATTGTATTATTGATATATTCACAAGGAGCCTTTTACATCAATATATAGAGTTACATATGGACATCTAAGGAAAGAGAATAAACCTATTTAGGAAATATCCTACTTAGGAAATATTACACAAGGAAAATATTACACAAGGAAAGCCTAATTAATAATACATAGAATCCCTAAATAGGGAAACATAATATTCACGATACTTAGTATTCTCACCCCCTCAAACTCGCGATGATCCCATAGTATTCTCACCTCCTCAAACACAGTATTATGAGCGATCTGAATAGCACTGCGATTGTCGCAGTAGAGAGGTGTAGAAGAAGACTGAAGAACATCCAAATCAGATAGTAGCTAGCGAAGCCAAATAATCTCAATCATAGCCATAGCCATAGCCCGATATTCAACCTCAGCAGTAGAGCGAGCAATGACAGATTGTTTCTTGTTGTTCCATGAAATTAGAGAATCTCGAAGGAAAACACAAATACCCAAGGTAGACTTGCGGTCCATCATATCACCAGTCCAATCAACATCAACATAAGCATGCAACTCAAATGAAGAGGTGGAAGACAAGAGAAGACCTTGAAAGAATGTCCCTTGGACATACTGCAAGATACGTAGTAGAGCAACCCAATAGGTAGACCGTGGTGCAGAAATAAATTTGCTCACGACATGTACAACATAAGCCAGATTTGGACGAGTCACAGTCAGATAAACCAAGTAGCCGACCAGCTCCCGATAAAGAGTAGGGTCATCTAGAAGTTCTCCATCAGTAGGAGCAAATTGAGCATAGAGCTCAATTGGTGTAGCAGATGTCTTTGAGTCTGTGAGACGAGCATGATGGAGAATTTCATTGGCATATTTAGCTTGAGATAAGAAATAACCTCTGGGAGAGTAGACAACTTCAATACAAAGAAAATAATGCAAGTGCCTCAAGTCTGTCATCTCAAATATATCAAACAGATGTTTGACACGGGCAATAGCAACAAGATCAGATCCAGTGATGATTATATCATCCACATAGAGAAGCAAGATAACAAGTACATTGGTGGTGCGAAGAAGAAACAAGGTCGAATCATGAGCACTGGAAAACAAACCAAGTTGTGTGACAACACTCTGAAAGCGATCATACCAAGCTCGAGGTGCCTGCTTGAGGCCATACAATGCTCGACGAAGGCGACAGACATGACCAGAAGAATGAGATAATCCAGGAGGAGGACCCATATAAACCTCCTCAATTAGAAAGCCATTAAGAAAGGCATTTTAAACATCTATCTGATATAGAGGCCAATGACGAGTGGCAGCTACAGAAATCAGAGTCCGAAGAGATGTCATTTTGGCAACAGGTGCAAAAGTCTCTTCATAGTCAATGTCATATTCCTGAGAGAACGCTTTTGCTACAAGGCGAGCCGTATAGCGTTCTAATGTACCATTAGAGTGAGTTTTGACTTTGAATACCCATTTGCAACCAATAACGTTCTTATCTACAGGACAAGGTACCAACTCCCATGTAGAAGTCCTGTCAAGGGCAGAAAGCTCTTCTTCCATAACAATGACCCATTTAGGATCCTGACAGCCCTTCTTATAAGACTGAGACTCAAAATAAGAATGTATAGAGGATAAGGCAGCACAATAAGAAGCAAAAAAGCAAGTGTTAGAAAAACCCAACCTTTACACATGGCGCCTATCACGAAGTGGGTAACAACAAGGTGCAAGATCAGAATCCTTTGAGGCGGACGTGGTAGGGATAGTGACTGGTGGTTCTGATGGTCGACGTCAGGAGTATACCAGAAGAGGAGGTGGAGATGTAGAAGAGGTGATAGTTGTAGCAGGCATATGATCTGGAGGAATAGTAGAGATGTAATCGTCACAAGGAAGCTCATCTGGAAAGGGACTTGTTTAGAGACAGATGGAGAGGCAGAAGGAAGCTCATAATAGGGAAGCCACTCAAGAAAGACTGTGCCGGAGACAGAGATGTTGAGTCACAGGGTCATAACAACGGTAGCCCTTTTGAGTGATGCTATAACCCAAAAAAACACAAAGGGTAGATCGGGCACTGAGTTTAGTATGAGCTTGTTTTGGATGAAGAACAAAACATGCACAACCAAATACTCGTAGAAGAGAGTAATTGGGGGTAGTAGAGAAGTGAGTCTCATAAGGTTTTTTTTCGGACAGTAGTGGAGTAGGCATACGATTGATGAGAAATGCAGCAGTGAGCACTGCTTCACCCCCCAAACAACTAGGAACAGAGGCAGAGAGAAGAAGAAATCTAGTAGTCTCAAGAAGATGCCGGTGTTTACGTTCATCACGGTCATTTTGAGCAGGAGTGTCACTACAAGAGGTCTGATGTATTGTACCCAGAGATGACAAATAGTCAGTAAATGCACATTTAGTATACTCCCCACCCAAATCAGATCGTAGAATTTTGGTTGTAGAAGAAAACAGAGTAGTTATCATAGACTGAAAGGATTTATAAATCTCATAGAAATCAGACTTATGTTTAATAAGGTAGACCCATGTGAATCGAGAATAATCATTAATAAAGGAAACATAATAGGTTGAGCCACCTTTCGAGACAACAAGATATGGTCCCCAGACATCAGTATGAACCAGAGAAAAGGGAGAAGTGGATATAGAACTGCTTTGTGAAATGACAAAGTGGACATTTTAGCAAGTTTACATCCTTGACACTCAGAAATATCAGTGGAAGACACTTTTTCTAAAACACCAGACTGAGATAAAGAACGTAAGCGATCAATGGCCTAACCTTGCATGCCAAAGAAAGAAAGGACTAGAAGAATTATCTAACTGGAATGAGGATAAAGCTGATGGAGCAGAGAAAGTATCAATGTGTAAGCTCTCAATCACATAAAGATCATCAACCCTTTGCCCTATCCCAACTTCCTTCCCTGATTTTTTATTTTGCACACGACAAATAGAAGAAGAAAAAAGAACGTCAAACCCTGAAGCATCTAATTGACTAACAGATAGAAGATTAAGAGATAACTTAGGAACATAAAGAACATGTGGAAGTGATACAATTGAGGACTCTGTCATGAGAATAGATCCAATAGATACAATAGATAAGGGAGAACTATCGATTGTATTTATAATTATAGGGGAAAATGGAGGGACACTGTTTTGTAGTAGAGACAAACGAGATGTCATATGAAATGAAGCACCAGAATCTAGAATCCAAACAATGGCAGAGATACCTGACAGAGAACCAAGCAAACCTGAGGATCTTGAGGTCATTACTTTAGAAGAAGTCATCTTTTGTTGAAGTTGAACCAGTTGAGCACAAATGTCATTTATCTCAGAGGTGCTCTCAGATGCAGAAGCACGAAACAATCCCAAAGACGTCTGTGATGATTCTTGATGTCCTTTCTTAGGACATTTTTCCTTCCAGTGACATTTCTTATGACAGTAGACACACTCATCAAACTGAAGACGAGCACTAATAGTTTGCATCAAAGAAACTCGTAACAACCAGCCTCGGAACAAAAACAGAGCCGAATATTGAACCAAACTTACATCTGACCAGAAATCAGAGATACGTAGATGAACAATGACGATGATTTGGAAAAGTAAAACCCGACTGAAGCAGTCGGCGATTAGTGACGACAACGACAACTGAGCAGATCTGAGCATATCTGGTGGCGGCAATCTGGTGATGGCGGATCTGGACGGATCGGTGAAGGTCCGATGATGACTGTGGTGGTGGATACTGGCGGCGTCGGAGGGTGGTGGATGTGGTGGTGGCGTCAGCAGCGGAGGCGGTCAGATCTGGTGAGAGAGGAACATATCTGAGTTCGAACGAATCTGAGTTTGAACAGCAGCAAGCTCAGATGACCGGAGACCAGAGACCAGAGACCAGAGACCAACTGCGAATCGACGAACAGAGGTGGCGTCGGCCAAGTGTGGTGATGGCATCGCTGTTGGCGATGATGGCGGCAGAGGTGGTGACTACCGGCGACGATGGCAGAAACATCTGCAGAGGCAGAGGCGGATGCAACGATGATCAGATCTGGTGAGGGCGGTAGCGGCGGCTTCAGATCTGGTGGCTTTTTGATTGGCGTCACTATTGATGATGATGGCGGAAGATCTGGGTTGGTCAGATCGTGGTTGGGTGTAAGTGGTGAGAAAGGTCGGAGGGTGGCTTGAGCGACGGTGGCTACAAATGAAACTTTTGAGAGATCGTCTGAGAGGGAGGACTGTCGAGATGAGGGAGGGAGGTGGCTGTGAGAGGGAGATCGAGACTTGACTGAGAGGGAGGGATGCGGCTGAGAGATTGCCGGAACCCTAGATCGTCTAAGAGAGAGAGAGAGGTGACTGAGAGAAAACTGATTGAGAACCCTAAAGCCAAAACTCTAATGTTTTTGGCTCTTATACCATATAAGAATTGAGAGGAAAACTGAATATTGTATTATTGATATATTCACAAGGAACCTTTTACATCAATATATGGAGTTACATATGAACATCTAAGGAAAGAGAATAAACCTATTTAGGAAATATACTATTTAGGAAATATTACACAAGGAAAGTCTAATTAATAATACATAGAATCCCTAAATAGGGAAACGTAATATTCACAATACTTGGTATTCTCACAATGGTAGCACTAAAAGGAGGAGTATATTTAAATTGACTTTAGAAATGATAGTTTGCAAGAATCTAAGTTTACTAGGTATAAGGGAACATGATGCACTCGGTAGAGCACATTGAAAAAAAAGGACTAATGTAGCTGACCCCAATTGATTGGGACTCAAGACTCAGTTTGGTTTGGTTTGGTTTCATTTTTCTTTTAACTTTTCACTGAGTTGTATTCACATATCATCCTTGATGGTACATAACGTATAAGCTGGCATTACACTGAGTTTCCTTATCCTGGAATTTGTATTTTTGTTTGTGTTTTTTGTATTAGTTAAAAAGTCAGCAGTTAGAAAAAAGATGCAGGCTTATGCACGTGGCTGTTGGGGATTATTACCTGCCTTTTGTCGCTATCCAACTGATACATGCCAGAATTTTGGATCTCTAGTGAAGCTTTTAATTGCTTTCCTTGCAAAGGACTCATTTATGCTTGAAAACATAGCTGTTGCTTTGCAGGTTTGCCTTCAAGAGCTTACCTCCTGTAAAAGTTCAATTTTTTGTTCTTATTTTCATAATTTCATCTTTGATTGATATTTCTGCTTGAATTCCGTTCTTTCATTTTTGATCATATTTATCTCATGTCTTGCTTCATAGGAACTTGTGAATCAAAACAGAAGTGTACTTGGACCCGATGTGGGTGATGGTGAGTGTGCAGCACCTCCAAAGACATCTGAAATTAATGGTTCTTTAACAGAGTTTGAAAGTAAAACTTACTCAAAGAAAAATGCAAGCAGAAATATCAAGGCTTTGGCATCGTGCTCTGAGGAGTTGCTTCAGGCCTTGATTGATATCTTTTTTGGTTCACCCCCAGAGAAGCGAGCATATTTGAAGGTTTCATCCAGTACTTATCTGTTTATATGCTTTAACATGGTTAATGAATAAGTGCTTGGTTACCTTTTTACGATTGGACGGTATGCTTTTCTGATTGTTAGGTTCTCATTGGTATCGTTTAGGGGTCTCCTCTTTAGTTACTATCAATGTTCTAAAAGGTGCTAGGCGGTAGGCGTGCGGTCCAAGGGGGCCTAGGTGCCTAGGCGGAACCTAAGTGGTTATTTATTTATTAAGAGAATTAATATTTACTTAATGAAACAATGAATAATGCATGATAAAATTTTTATAACATCAAATATATAATATTGGGGACTTAAGACTCTGTTTGGTTTGATTTGATTATTAAATATATGATATTTCATCTTAGTCGCGGTGGACCACTACCGCCTAGCACTCAGGCGGGGCCTAGGCGGTCCCAAGCGGGGCCTTTTAGAACAATGGTTACTATAAAGGCTACTTTTGGTAAACCTCGCATCCTCAGCCCTGCGAGCTTTCTCCACTTGTCTCTCTCTTCATAAGCTTTTCTTCAACACATCCTTTGAATTGGTCATTTCTGCTTGATTGTTATTTCAAAGTTGGTCGTGACAGTATTTTTTTTTTAAATTTCTGTTTTTTATAAGTAGTTTGAGTATGTGATGTTTATATTGCTAATGAACTTTGGTTTCATCCGACAGTTTTTCATAGTTTAAACAATGATTTCCTTCTGGTGTAATCCTTCTTACTGCCAATAATCCGGATACTCCTAATCGCACTTACATGCATAGTGCTTAAAAAATCATGTTCGCTCTTAGTATAAGATAGGCCAAGGTGATACTTGTTTTCTTGCTGAATATTGTTCACCGGACTTGCTGCTGTATTATTAAAAAAATTGCGCTTCTTTTGTTGACATTTTTTGTAATATGTCAATATCAGGATGCCATCAGATGCTTAGCATCTGTCACCGATTCTTCGGTGACGAAAAGAATTTTCACATCCTCACTGGAAAAATACCAGCTTATGGATGATTTAGGTGAATTTGGGAAGCAGGAGAGTCATACAAATGCTTTAGCTGATCAACAACAAGGCAACTGTAGCGAAAAAGAAGCCAAAAGGTAGCAAGGCTATCATGGGTGCTTTCCTTAATTTTCCTTCTTTCTTTTTCTTTCTTCAGTAGTTCAATAACAAACTTCAAGTTATAGGAGTACAGCTACAGGCAGACACAGGCATGAGATCCACTGATTTTCAAAAAAGGATACATGTACGATGAGGATATGACAAGATTATATTTTACACGTGTTTTACTTGCAATTAGATAAATATAACAATCACAAACCTCCATTACAACAACAAAAAAACTATTTTCCTAAACCCTTTCGAGGATTAGAAAAAACTTCCACAACCTTACCACTCAATCACATTAATTAAACACAAATCAGTTCAGTCACCCACTATGCTCTGCTGCCCATCCCTCACTTCTCAATGTAATGGATCTCTGCTCTGTGTCAGAAAATATAGAGCCCATGATTAGGGGGAGTTGCACCCCCCACCCCCACCCCCACCCCCCCAAAAAAACTTCTTATTTTCGAATATGTTTGGTTAACTACCTTCCTTTAATGTTATTTGAGCTCCAATAAACTTAAAATATGCGACACGTTTCTGTACCGATTCCCTAACGTATCCTGCAAAAGAAATAGTAGTATTCTGACATGCCATGTGACTTTTGTCTGACACGGTGACATGTGTCCGACCGCCATACCCACATCTGTTATTAAGCGGTTGACATGGAAACCATGACCAAAATGAAGCTTGAGTTTGAGTCTTACTTGTTTGAAAGCCCTTTGTGCTTGTCTCTTCAGCGTGGTTAACTGTTTAAGGCGGGACTGTTTGCAGTCAACATGTTAACCTTGAGTAGCGTACGACCATTCGTCATTTTTCATATTGTGGTGCTCAGTAATTAAATTTGAAGAAGACCTCTTATAACTGTATACTTGCCTCAAGCTGTAGCAGAGGTTAAGAAGCATGTACAATTCTAAGTTCATATGTTTGTGTCGCACACCCATCACCAAACATGTATTTTGTTATGTGCTTAGAACTAGATGCACTTTGGACACTTGGAGACAGATGTCCGTCGTAGATGGAATACCATTACAAGTGATGTATTGGATTTGAATTGGTGAAACATAAAGGGTGACCCAGTGCACAAAGCTCTCGAATATTCGTGGTCTGGAGATTGCAGTGTGTCGTGTGATGTGTCTAAGAGATTTGTATATCCGTAGCCATAATAAATGTATCCAAATTTCTCCCTCACATGTGCGGGTTCAACATTTTGAGAGAGAAGGCTGGTGATGCAGTCATAATGTCTGCATCTCATGAATCTTCTTATTTTGTAACCAATTAAAAAGTGTAATATCTTAATGTTTTTGTTTGGATAATTAGATCTTTGGTTTTATATTGGTGGTTATATGGAAAATGGAAAATCTGTACTGAAGCTGATCTGTAAATTTATGAATGGAAAGTGTGCTCACGTTGTTTTCATTGCATTCAATTTGGTACAGGTGCCTGACAGTGGAACTGGCATCTTCTCTTGTTGGAGGAGCTGCTAGCGAGGATCTTATAATTTCAGTTATGAGCTTAATTAAACACACTTTGCAGGTACGTTAATGATTTGAGGCTCTGCATGATTTACTCGACTTTGTTATTTGCTTGAATTTGGTAAGTCCGGGCTAATATAAACGATTTTTTCTGACTTTTGGTGTTTAGGAAAGTAATGATGATGGTCAATGTCAAGCTTACTACACTTTGAGCAGAATGTTAGAGGTCTGTATTCATAATTTGCTACTTCTGAGAATGAATCTTGTCTCGAGAAAAACATTGATTTTGATTTACTGTGTTGCAGGAGAATTCTTGGTTTTGTTCTTCGCATGTCAATGAGCTGATGGATTTTCTACTTGACTTGAAGCCTCCCGTTAACATGACAACACTTAGAAGTCGTTTTGTTTGTTTCCAGATATTTTTGGTTGACACCTTAAAGGTTTATATCTTTCCCTTTTCAGAAGTTCATTTACAAGTGAAGTGCTTCAGGTCATATATTTTGGGTGTTCATATCCATTGTGCTGTACTGCTGTTTTTTAGTTTTAGTTAAATACTTAAATTTTCTTTCTTTATGGTTTTAATACTCTTCTGAATGTGAAGGGAGAACCCGACGTAGCATGTAGGTCACGAGTTCGATTCACGGAAACCTCTTTGCTTGCAAAGGTAAGGTTGCGTACATCAACCCTTCTCCAGACCCTGCATATGCGGGAGCTTCATGCACTGGGTCACCCTTTTTAGTACTCGTCTTAATGTGTTAACTAGGATTATAATCAACATATATCCCATATGCTTGCCCAACATGGTGCTTACGTCATTTAGAAGAGCCAACGTAACATGGCTGACATGGTAGTAAGAATTTGCACATTTGTAGGTGAAATAGAATTGGGTTATACTTTGCAATAAATCGTAACAGAGTCCCGCTCAACATGAAAGGACTCATATGTCTCAGCTCTGACAAAATCCTTTTTAAGTCAGAGGTGTCTATTCCTCATGGGAGGGTTTATGGAATCGGTATTTGGTTTGTGTGGGAAGACTTCTCGAAGCTTGTCAACTTTCAAGTTGTGTGGGGTAATTGGTTAAAGTTTTCAAGACATTGAAATGCAGGTGAGCCGATGGAAATCGTCGTCGGCTATTTATGGGCTTGTGCTGGATCAAGAGTCGTCACTTGCTTATAACTTGGTAGTACAAATGGGCGTGGGTTTTCTGAGACATAAGACCCAGAGACCTTTGTAAGATTGGGAGCTGGAAAAAATGTTTGGGAAGGATGGCATTTGTGGAAGGAAAAGTTGAGTGTGGAAGATTTGATGTTTCTTCCTTTTGTAAGGTGTTGATGGGGAGTTGAAGTGTATTATTTCTCTGTCTGGGCATATGGAAGTCTAGTGGGCCTATTAATGTCTCTTTTTGTTTGGACGACGGCTCAAGGAAAAATTTTGACCATCGACAATCTTATAGCTAGGAGGAAGTAATTGGTGAATTGGCGTATGACGTTCGGGTATGGTAAAACCTTAAAAAACGCACATAGTGGTGTGACCATGGTAGTCTAGTAATTTATATACAGAATAATGAGAATTCCTATTGTAGTTTTCAAATATCACAATAAAAAAGCAGCCAATTCTAGAGTACTTCCTCTTGACCTAGTTAATGTCAAAAACTATAGTCTTTGTTAGAGTTCGTCCCACATTTATTTATTATTACCTCTAAATGTAGTATATGAGCTTGGACAGTTTCTCCAATCATTATCAATCGGTTTTGAGTTGGATGTTTTAACATGATATTATAGTTAGGATTTTGGAAGCTAAGACAAGACTCTCCAGGTTGTTTGCCCATTATTTGTGTCGTAAGTGCATCTTGTTTTGTTATGATCCGTGTAATGTATTCGTTGTTTACCCCTCCACGTGCGGGTCAAGGGTCGCACGTACAGGGGAGTGTTGGAGTTTGTCCCACATTGATTGGTTAAGTATTACCTCCAAAACTAGTATATAAGCCTATGTGAACTTTCCACTTACGATTTTGAGTTGGATGCTTTTATAGTTTTCATTTTTTTAGTCGAGGTCTAATTTAGTTCCCAAGAAATTTATGCAAGTGTGCTTTACTTTTATGCTTATGTGATGTGTTTAAATTTTGTAGCCTAACTCCAAAAGCATGGTCTTTTCCCTTCATGGTCTTATTAAATTCAAAATTTGTGTGCTAATTTTCTGTGTTTGGGTACTTCAAAAATGTTGCTTTGCAAGATGGAAATATATTAGCAACATATATTACCATCAAAATAGAGAATCAGGATTGAAAAGGGAAAAAAGGATAAACATTATTATCAATAACCATGTATATTGGGGCAAAAAAACCTAGGATTATTGGAGCAGTACCCACAAAAGTGCCCGTTGTACCCATAGTGTGCAGATGTCGTACCAGGATATTGAAGTGTACCCGTGATGTTTTGCTTTACGCATGTGTGGTGCTCGTATGGAAACATTTTTTAAGTACCTGTACTTCATAGTGTTGTATGGGTAAAAAGATGGGGAGTGTTTCCCATCGTCATCGATTGCTTGGTTGCTAGTGAGCTAAAGGGTTTGGTGTTCATTTTGTTGGGTATTGAATGGGCGCTTGCGGGCAGAGTGATGGGAAGTTGGACAAGGGTGAGTCAGGGAAACAATGTAGAAACCTTGGTTGCTTACCTCTGTGATGCCTTATCTGGATGATATAGCAAGAATGCATTAGGAGCAAGGCTGTTCCTTTACATTTCGAGTCCACTCATAAAATGGGAGCCTCTTTATTTTCAAAACATAAGAAAAAATATTTTTAGAATCAATTTAAAAGAAACCAATCCAAACACAATCATAAGCCCAATTAATTGGGGTCGGCTACATGATCCGTTTTTTCATAGAGTTCTGTCAAGAGTATCAGGTTACGTAATATCAAAAAATCTATGTCCCTTCTAACTACCATTTTAAAGTCATTTTTTTGTCTTCCCCTCCCTTTGGTGCTACCATCTACCGAAATCAGGTCACTTCTACCTACGCATCATCCGATCTACGACATACATGTCCAAAACACCTAATCAATATAAAATTCATAGTATAATTTTATTTTTTTATATTTCAATTGAATCCTAGACAATATGCAAAAGAATGTTGATCACATATATTGGTGTGAAAAAAATCATCTTTTAAGGATGTTATGTTCAAATCTTGGGAATTCTAACTTGTATAAAGGATTTTTTAACCATTGTACTTGTAAGCTTCCAAAAACTAGTAGTGTGGCCTAGGGGTTTGAACCAAGGGCCTAAGATCTCATTTCCAGTGCATCTGCCACTGATTTATGACTAAAACATACAACAAAAGCGCAACATTTATTATATATTAAAAAATCAATGTCTAGGTAGTACCCATTAATGAGTGTCTGGGAAGGGGAAAAGACGAGGACAAACCTAACATTTGCTGATAATACGCAAAGTGGTTGTGCTTAGACTTGAACCCAAGACCTTAAGATTATTGGACTGAGTTTTTACCACTGCACCACCAGTGATCCCTTATTATATACATGTATAAAATGGAGACCTATTTTTGGGCTCAAAATTCGGTGCCCTAGGCGGCGACCTAGTCTGCCAATCCGTAGGGTCGGGCTTGATTGGGAGTTCCTTCCAATGCTCAGAGTCCTCAGTTTCAAGTTCAAAAGTTTGTGTGCTTGATTATTTTGGATAGTTGTATGTTGGGGTTATGATTCCTAGTCTAAATTTTTATTCGATTTTGTTAATTCGTTCGATGAGTTCACTGGACCTTTTGTCTTTGGTTTTTTTAGTGGAGGGTATGGTATCTTTGTTATGTATGCGGGGGTGTCCCTTTGATGATTTCTATATGGACGATTGTCTTTACTTTCTCTCGCAGAAGTGAACTTCCAGAGGTGCACTGTATTAAAGCCGTTTATAGGAGTAAATCCAAAGAAACACCTTAGCATTATGCTTTGGATTAGACTAGTTGAATGCGTTCCTTGCAATCCTTGTCTTCATTACTGCAATTGTCTTCTCGACAACTCAGTTCTTTTTGTGCTCTCAATTCACATCTATGACTATGACACATGTAAGGCTTTGCTATGTATACTGGCCATTTGTAGATGATATTAGGTTTTTATTAACCATTCATATGCTTTTGCAGAGAAGTTTGGACGAGGAAAACTCGAAGGCTTTTCTTGTTCTCAACGAGATCATACTCACAATAAAAGATGTAAGTGATGCTTAACAGATTTAAAATGTTGCTATGATCTTTCAATATCACATTTAAAAGCAGGTATGTGGGTGTGCTGTTGTGTGTGAAATTTATGTTGAGGGGTTCTGCCTCAAACATGAATACTGGCTGGATTTATGGGCACACATATGATGATAGGTCCCTTGTGCACTAAGGAGTAACAACTAGTCCGATGGTCGTGATAGTATGGGTAATGATAACTAAGGGTTTTGTATAAAGAATCTATTTTTCAACAGGTAAGGGGAGTTTTTGAGCTGAAAGGTATTGGGATTTTCCAACATTTTTTAGTTTTTATGGCAAATCATGGTTTCTGTACTAACCTCCCCTCTCTTTTCAGAGGTATGACAAATTTAATACAGAATAACCATGTTCAAGGGCCAATTCATTTCCTTTGACTCGTTTTTTTTGTTGAGGATGCCAAAAAACGTGATTTTGATCTCTAGGCCTACCCTCTTTGATGCCTTTAGGCTTTGATTGTGGGGCATAATGCCACGGCATAATGTCCCTCGAGTTCCTTGTTTTTTAGAGATATAGGGGGCTCTATTTTAGCGGTAATTTTTTTGAGAGTAGCCACTTTGTGTATATATTGCCAAAGTTTAGGTTTGTCTCCGATTCTTCCCCGCCCATAACCTCGTCGATTGGGGATCACATGGGTAATGTTGTTGATGCCAAACGAACTTTCTGGTATTCTGCATAGTTTAATCTTGAGTTGATATTTGCGAAAATAAATAAATTGCATTATTTATTTATTTATTTTCCTGTTGTCCCTGATTGTTTGAAGATTTTCAAGCTTGCTGAAGAAGTTTAAAGTTGGTAAGATGCTAGCCGCGTAACGCACAAACCCACTTTCTCTCGTCTCTATCCATACAAATGGTGTTTTTTGTGCTAAAAACACCATATTGACTTGTGGAGAAGCTTTGACAAATGCATTGGTTGATGCTTGAAATCAAAGTCATTTCTATTTTGTTTACCATACTAGGTCTTGTTTCTATACACCGGCCATTTTTTATTTGGACTGTGCTACATGCACACCCTTTTTACACACCCTGGGTTACGATTGAGCTGATTTTTTTCAGGGTCACTTAAAATAATATTTAGAATTTAACTGCCGGATCGAAATTTTTGCGGGAATCCGTGTGGCACCCACCGGACCCTGGGTGTAATCATGGTGTATAAAATGGGCCGTGTCTATCTTTTCCCTTTTTTATTTAGCAATGTTATATTGCTATAACAACAAGGTTGGTGAGGTTATATGTGTTTCTTTTCTGTTCCAGTCTTCTGAAGAAACTAGAAAAGCTGCATATGATATGCTTGTTGGAATGAACTCCGCCTTGCAAAGATCACAGTCTGCTACTTCTGATGGGCCTTACGAAAAGCTCGTTAGCATGGTAGGTGCATCAGTGTCCTGGTTTAGCATTGGTTGTATACATCTAGCTTCATTATACAAGGCAGTTACTTATCCCTGGGTTCGTGTACTTTTTTTGTGCTACATATAACTGCAAATAGGATACCATTAAGTTCTCGTGTTTTGTATTTTTCTCTTAAATCCGATAATGCTGGTGCGGAGTGTGGACACCAAATTTTTTATGTTTATTGAATGCCAAGATAATTGTTATGCATATAGTTCACAAATATAAGGGTGGACCTGGCATAGGTGTTACCCCATTGTGGCATGTATGTCATGTGTTCGACTCTCGGAAACAATCTCTGCTTGCAGGGATAATGTTGCGTACATCAACTCTTCCCCAAACCCTGCATATGCGGGAGCTTCGTGCACTGTGTTGCCCTTTTATATAGTTCACAAATACAAGAGAATTGTAGATACCGCCAGAGATTCTGGTTTCCTCAGTGTTTAGATGGATATAGCCATATGGGTATTGGGTAGGGTTACTAGTTGTTGTTGGTCGCATTTGATTTCAGACCAAAAAAGGTCAATATCTGTAACAGATGAGATATATGGTATTCAGCATACTACTCGATTAGAACGTCTAAAGCATTCTTGTGCTGATTTCTAACCTTATTTATGGTTACAATTAGTGAAAAAGGTGCAACAGATATTGGTAATCCTTGTTGCGATTCTATTTTCCTGTAGCGTAGCCACAAATTCAGTTAACACCTCTATGACGTGGATAGGATAAGGTACAACAGATCCATATTCACTGTTTAACTAGACGAAACTTCTCTTTCATGCCTACCATGCTTTTGACCTTCTTGGTAATGGTCAAGTTGTGCAACTTGTAACAAGTTGACTCTCTATGGACTAGGGCTGATACCGGTCCGGTTTGATCCTGTTTTTGCATATTTTTGGGACCGGACCGGTTTTCCGGTTTCTATATTTTTCAAATCGGAACCGGTTGACTTTAAACCAGTCCGGTTTTGACCGGTTTTGACCGGTTTTTACCGACTTATCCGGTTTATCCGATTTATGGTTTCTTTTATGACCGATTCTTAAACAAAACAATGAAGTTACATAGAATACTACATACAATACAATACAATTACAACAATTAGGGCCAATATGATTATTTGTTTCTTATTGTCTTATATATGTGCTTAGATCAGAAAGAAATAAACAAAGACAATGAGTAATACTAACCAAACAGTCCTTAGTCTTATTTCAGTTAGTCAAATTCTTCAGTGTATTGGAGTTAGATACAACTGCAAACAGAATATAATATAAACTGCAACAAGAAGTCTTATTTCTCAAGGCTGGATTCTTCAGTGGGTTGGATTTGAATATGATGAGTGCAAACCATTTTTGGTTCGCCTCGCATCTACAGAATTTTCAGATCGCCTCTCTTCTTTCCCGGGGTCAAAAAAGTCCCTGCATCAAAATGCATGAAAATTCTCAACAGGGTACTATAAAGTCACTTTTGGTAGATGAATTTTATATATCCGTGCTTATTGGAATGAAAATTACCTAGTTTGAATGGGATGATATAAAGCAAGTGAAGAGAGAGAGAGATCAGATCGAATTGAAGGGGAGACGACATCGGAGGGGACGACATCAGAGGGGACAATATTGAACGATGCTGGTCGAAGTGTGAGTGAGGGGGATGCGGCAAATTGCACGCACCAGCGAGGTGTGAAGAAGGAATTTGGGGTTTGCATATGGCGTTGGGGTTGTGGGAGAGGGGGCGGGCTGCTGTGTTGTGTGTCGTTTTGTATTTTTGAGACTTAGGTTAAAGCATTAGAAAGAGACATACTTTTTTTTGTTTACTTAGGTTTATATTTATAAATATATACTATGTATTTATTATATACATATATAAACCGGTCCAGTCCGATTTATACGGTTTGAAAATTTTATAAACCGAAAACCGGAACCGGTTTTCATTTTATAATTCGGTTTAAAATATTCGGACCGGTCCGGTTTTTCCGGTCCGGTCCGGTTTTCCGATTTAGAGTAACACCACTACTAAGGACTT
>NMUG010000009.1:0-37906 GCA_002855965.1 Monotropa hypopitys
AATGGAAATCACCCAAATTGAAATGAACGGAATGAATGCAATGAATGTCAAATACGGAGATGGATCCTATGAGGACCACCCTTGGATAATCTTAAATCCTCTCATTTAATCCCACCAAGTGATACATCAATGAAAGAAATGTGAAGAGAGTGTTGTGATGTGATTGATGGCGTACGGAGGATACCATCTTGGGTTTTGGGAGGTACTTTGCTCCAACCCATGTGATGTGATGAAATGGTTTTGAAAGCTTACGGAGTGAGGAGGTTCTTGCCCTCATGACCAGAATATGTTGATGGTATCCATCCGGGTAGGAGGGTTCATGCCCTACCCGCGGTATTGCCCCTGGGTTAAGGATGGTCGATGCCTTTCCAGGGATTGTACTCTGCGAGGGCGAGTACCCCCGCATGGCTCCTTGTTCTGCCCAGGAGTCCTCCATAGCGGGCGTTAGTCTCCGTTGTGACTCCCTTGTGTCGTCAAGGGGAAAATATGCGTGTTGAGGAGACGACTGTGGTGTCCTATGACCTAGCCTTGTGTGTGGTGGGTAGGACAGTTGCGACCTCCTGTTCCGTACCTGCAGAAAGGATGATAACACTTGCTGGTCTAGGCAGGTGGTGATGATGATTGTGAGGAATGTTAAAGGAAATGAAGAGCTATCTATGCAACCCAAATATCTCTCAAAGTTAAACAACACCAAATCCACAATACAGTTATATACTTATCAAAGAAAGTACAACGGATAGAGTTGTTGGGGTTCCAATATGTTTGTTTCGGATTCGTTTGTTAGTGGTTTGGGGTGTTGGTGTTGGTACAATGGTTCCTTCGGGTGATGTGGGAGGGTGTGTGCTTGTGGTTGTTGGCTTCCTTCTCGAGAGATCGGGATTTGGTTACCTGGTCTTGGTGGTGGTCTCGACTGAGAGTTGGTGAGGTGGTATGACTTGGTCCCTTGTGTGTCGAGTATGGTTTGAGTGACCATCTTTTCGTTGACCTTGGAGATACTCTTAGTCTCACTTCACTTGCGCGTGTGTGTGGGTGTGTTGTACCTTGTTGTTAGCCTTACCTTACCTTTGGGTTGTTCTGCTTAGGTTCGCATTCGCTTGTGCATGCTTTGTAGTCTTTAGCTGTTACCGTCACTGAGCTGTTGTTTGCTCAAACCCTCCTTTCTCTCTCTTTTCTAGGCTTGTACTGCAGGATTTCTCTTGCAGGGGTTGACTTGGAGCTTGTGCTAGCAGCTGGTTTCTTTGGAGCTGCGACCTTGGTTCCCTTTGTACTGTTGTACTTCTTTTCAGTTTTCAGGTTGTGGTTCTGTTGTAGTTGTACTCCTCTTTACTGTTTGTAGCGAGTAGCTCAGTTGTACCTTCTGTTTGTACTCTTTCAGTTTTGTATATTGTATTAAGATTAATGTAATGAGGACTTCAACTGCGATGCTACTGTATGGTAACTATTAACTCCCCACTATTTGAGTTATTGTATTTCAAAAAAAAAAATATGTTGGAAATGTTTTACTGAAAAATGTGGGGCGTTACAATGCTCATAGCGAAGAGGTTAACGATCATATGCGCGGTTTGGAGGACGATGCACCTCTTGTTATTCCAGTTCCGGTTCCTAAGGGACTTGTTGCTCCTAGCCAATTTGCACGAGAGCTTGCAGCCGCTATGGTCGAAGCCATTCGCGGGTTTGCAGCACCAAGAGAGAATGCGGGAAACCGCACTATTGAGGCACTTCGAGAGTTCAGGCGCACGGACGCTCCTAAGTTCAATGGAGAGGGTGATCCACTTGATGCTGACCATTGGTTGTCCGAAGTCCGGAAGGTGTTGGACACCTTGGACATTGCGGAGGACAAGCTGAGGATTTCTTTCGCCACCTATCAGCTGACCGGAGAGGCCAGTCAGTGGTGGAGCTTTAAACTCGAGATGCGACGTGCTAGTCTGCTTGCCAGTGGAGATGCTGATCCGCAGGCCATTCTGGATCCTATTTGTTCGATGACTTGGGCAGACTTTCTGACGGTTTTTGAGAGTCAGTACTTCCGTGAGAGCTATCGGAAGAATTTACGGGAGCAGTTCGAGAGGCTTGAGCAGGGCACTATGACGGTGTCCCAATATGCTATATGATTCCAGGCATTGGCCAGGTTTGGTACGGACTTGGTCAGTTTAGAGGAGCGGAAATGCAAGAGGTTTGAGAAGGGTCTCCACCCTTCAGTGCAGTTGTAATACCCGTTCCGTACTATAGATTATTTCAAAAAAAAAATTCTAAAATGTTAGAATGTGAAGAGGGGGTGAAGGAAGTATTAAAAAGGGTATTTATGTATAATATATATATATATGTAAATATATAATGCCTCAAAATAGGAAAATAAGGAGGGTGCAGGGGTGAAGGAGGCGGGAAAAGTGCTTATAGTGTTTCTTTTGTTGTTCCAGCATTTTTTTTAATTAGTGTTAGTTCCTGAATTATAGCTGTTTCATTTTTGCTGTATAGGATGTTTGTTAGGCTGTGTTGGTTGTCCTCTGGCTGTGTAATTTTATCTTATAATTAATAAATATATTTGACTTTTCAAAAAAAAAAAAGGGTAATAACCTTTTTAATAGATGGGCAAATGGGTAATCCAACACAAAAAATCAGATTTGTAGGGTTAAGGGGGGGGGGGAGTCCTAGCCCCATTTGTTATTGGGCAAAAATCTGTCCAGAGGGAGAGGGAGAGGCAGAGAGGGAGATTTGCTTGGAGATTTCTCTCGGACGATTTTTGGAAGAAAAACTCTTCTCCAACCTTGTTCACAACTCAAGTAAGATCATTCTTATCGATTTTAATTTTTGATTTGATCCATTGTTAGGGCTAGATCGAGTTTTTAGTACCAAACTCATTTTTGGAGAAAAATTTCTAGATCTAGATTTCAAACATTGAATCAAAGGTGTTTGAGTTGGGTTTTGATCATTGGTTTCGAGTATGTTAGTATTAGAGGTGTTTATAACACTTGAGGGTGTTTGATTTTTGAGTTTTGGAGCAAAAAGATCGAGTTTGGAATTGGAAGGAGAAGTGGGTTCGTCAAAAAAATCGCAGTCAGAAAATGTGCTCTGCACCAGGAGAGACCGGTCTCTCGATTTGGGGGAGACCGGTCCCTTTGTCAACAGAGAGGTCCCAAGGAGTAGGGAACCGGTCCTTGTCTAAGGGGGAGACCGATCCCTTGGCCAGCAGAAAGGTCCCGAGGTGTAGGGTACCGGTCTCTCGATAATTGGGAGACCGGTCCCTCCAGGGATTTTTGGCTGATTTTGGGGTTTTGTTGCGAGGTTCGGGGAATGACCATGGTATGTGTTTGAGAGGTTTTAGAGGTTATTCTAAGACTTTAATAAATTGTTTAAAGATGGTTATCGACGTAGTTGATTCAATTTAATGCTTTCATTATTTCTTGTCAAAACTATAATTCATGCGGACTGAAATTGTAATCGTTTTGACAGGGGCGTTTGAGGAAGGCATTGAGGCCTTACTCAAGGACAAGGAAAGGGTTGAACCGGGCAAGGAAAAAGGTTTGAACAACGGCTCTGGTGAGTGTATGAATTTGGTATATTGAGAGTACTTTGCATGTATTTCAAAGTACATGTTCTTCTTAGTTTAATTGTTGAAGGCTTTTATGCATGTTGATTGAATGGAATAGAGTGTTGCACTAAATTGTGGGAATTGCATGGCATGTTGCATATGTATCATATGCATGATTTTATGGAAATCATTGATTTTCAAGTGTAGGGGTTGTGAAATCATTTTACATTCTATGTATAGTTATTGGGAGAAATACTCCTTGAAAACCATAATTGGGACGTGTAATAAATGATGGAGATTGATGGATATATGCCTTTATGGCCAATGAAGTGGGGGAAACACCATTACTATTCTACAAGTCGAGGTCAATACTGCGGGTTGATGGCTTGTAAGTACTTGTCGAGGTTAGTGCTGCGGTCTGACGGCTTGTACTTGTATATGTCGAGGTTGTGGTTGCGGCACAACGACATATCATCAATGGGCCGAGGTCAATATTTCGGGTTGACGGCTCATTGATTTTGGGAGATGCGGTTCCAAATTATTTTAAAAGAGAGATGTTAAAAATGTTTTGAAAAATGGACTGCGGCCATATACATATGTAAAATCATGGGATGCATGGGGTTGGAAGCATGTGTTTTTGGGGGTTGGACCCTTGTTTCTTGCAAAGTATAATCCTTGCATGTTTTTATAAATCTCTTACAATTGTGAAATCAAGATATCCTATTCATACTCTGGTTTCCTTATGTTTTTTTAAATGCTTGGAAACTAGGTCTTGGAGCTAGCGGTCCACTACATAAGCTTGGTGAGATGATTCTTTTTGGAAGCGTGGATTCAGATGGATAGCTTGAGGCTTGACTTGAAGAAGTTGGCACTTAGCTTGTGTGTCGGGATGTTGGGACCACATTTCTTGGTTATGAGTACTTTTACTCTTTTTATTTTATAATTACACCTTAGAACAAGTTTTGGTGTTTGTAGTTATGTTGGATGAAAGACTCTAGTATTGGGTTTTCATTTTCATACTTGATGTTAGTTTGATGTCTTGCTTTAGACTTAATAACTCTTGGGCTTCAATTGTTAAAAAAAATTTTATTCCGCATATTTATTTGGTGAGTTTGGTATGGGATGTTACAGCAGTGGCTTGTGATGAGCCAACGTATCTGAGTTTTTGCCGACATAGTTGATTGTGCGAGGGCTATTGAGCCCAGGAGGGACCAGCAGAGAGAGGTTAAAGTGTGGGAACCGCGTAGGCAAGTTTCCAATTCCAGCTCATCTTCAGGCAGCTTTGGAAGGAAGGGGCAGCGAGAGCAGTCCCGTTTCTCTCGAGGCCAGAAATCATAGGCTAGTGCGGGTTCAGTGTAGAGTCCGAAGGTATGCCACCGGTGTCATCAGTCAGGGCATGTGAGAGTTGATTGCCGAGCACATATTTGTTTTGAGTGTGGCCAGGCGGGCCATATGGTTATAGATTGCCCAGGGAAGGGCAGCGGCCGTGGTGATACCAGGCCAGTTCAGCAGCAACAGCAGAGGAGTGGACATCAGCATCCACAGCAGTCAGGACCTTCGGGTTAAGTTCAGACATCTCGTACCGGAGGAGTGTTGACTCCAGCCAGACCTACCCAGCAGTTCCAGCAGAGAGGCAGTTATCACCAGGGTCCGATGACCCATGGCAGGGCCTTTGCCATTCCAGCAGCTTCTACGCCCTCTCTTTCTCACCAGCATCTAGAGACTTCGGTTATTAGGGGTATGTTTCTGATTTATAATTTATGGGCTAGCGTGCTTTTCGATTCTGGTGCATCGCATTCTTTTATAGCTACATAATTCGTTCATGCTTTGGAGTTAGACGTGGATGCTTTGGATCCACCTTTGTTTGTTGATACACCTGTTGGAGGTCGTATTCGGTTGGGTCAGATTGTAGAGATTGTGAGATGACGCTAGAGGATCACTGTTTTACCTTTGACTTTATTGTTCTGAGCATGTTCAGGTTCGATCTTATCTAAGGGATGGATTAGTTGTCTACCTTCTATGCCAATATCGATTGCCACCGACGTCGAGTGCGGGTTTTCTCTCCCAAGGGAGTTTATTTCTATATTTATGGCGATAGGAAAGAGTCGGTTGATTTTTGTTTTTATGATCCCAGAGAGCGCGATTCGATTAGCTGTATGCTTGCCAGCCTTAGTCTCGATGATGATTCTTCTCGGCGCGGGGAGTTACCGTTAACTTTTTGCGAGTTTTCGGATGTCTTTCCGGAGGAGTTACCTGGTCTGCCACCTAGGCGAGAGGTGGAATTTTCTATTGATTTGTTGCCTGGTACGTCTCCGATTTCTATGCCATCTTATCGATTTGCGTCGGCAGAGTTGTGGGAATTAAAGTTTCAGTTGCAGGAATTGTACGAGTTGGGTTTCATTCAGCCTAGTTCTTTACCTTGGGGTGCGCCAGCTTTATTTGCAAAGAAGAAAGACGGCTCGTTGCGGTTATGTATTGACTATCGAAAGTTAAATCATGTGACTGTGAAGAACAAATATCCTATGCCGAGGATCGACGACTTATTTGATCAGTTACGTGGTCTTACATGCTTTTCGAAGATCGACTTGCATTCCGGTTACCACCAGTTGCTTGTACGGGCATAGGATATTCCCAAGACTGTGTTTCGTACTCGCTATGGCCATTATGAACTCGTGGTCATGCCATTCGGCTTGACGAATGCTCCTGCTACATTCATGGATCTCATGAACCGTATCTTCAGCATCCATCTTGACCATTTTGTTGTGGTCTTCATTGATGACCTTCTTATTTATTCTGCTTCATAGGTGGAGCATCAGACTCATCTCCGAGTTGTGCTAGATTTGTTGCGGGAACATAACCTATATGCCAAACTCAGCAAATGTGAGTTTTGGCTTCTAGAGATGAAATTTCTTGGGCATGTTGTATCGCAGGGAGGAGTGTCTGTTGATCCTAGTAAGATTGATGTCGTATCCTTGTGGTCGCGTCCACAAAGTGTCTTCGACGTTCGTAGCTTCCTTGGTCTTGCCGGTTATTATAGACGTTTCATCTTAGATTTTTCTCATTTGGCGGCACCTATGACTCGATTGACCTGGAAGGGTATTCCATTTTCTTGGGATGATGATTGTGAGATGGCTTTTGAGGAGTTGAAGTGGCGACTGACTTCAGCACCTATTCTTATTATTCCCGAGCGAGGGGTTGGCTATTCAGTTTACTGTTATGCATTGCATGATGGCTTGCGGTGTGTATTGATGCAAGGAGGCAAAGTTGTTGCTTATGGCTCACGGCAGTTGAAGACTCATGAGCGAAATTATCCGAATCACGACTTGGAGCTTGCGGCTATCGTCTTCGCATTGAAGATGTGGAGGAATTATTTGTACGGCAAAAAATTTGAGGTATTTTCGGATAACAAGAGTTTGAAGTATTTGTTCACACAGAAGGAACTTAATTTGCGGCAAAGGCGTTGGATGGAGCAGTTAGAAGACTATGATTTCGAGTTGTACAACCATCCGGGCAAAGCAAACATTGTTGCTGACACATTGAGTAGGAAGTCTTCTCACTTGGCTAGCTTGGCAGTTCTTGACTGGAGATCGATGGAGGATTTGGGTCCGTTTGTTCTACATGCAGAGGATACCGGAGAGCAGGCCACATTGTGAAATCTATCTATTCATTCGGAGCTTTCTCGTTGGGTGACCGAGGCACAGGCTGACGATTCAGAGGCTTTAGAGTTTCGGGCAAAGTTTCTTAGCGGTAATGCACGACAGGGTTGGATGATTCATGCAGATTCTAGCTTATGCTATTTGGGCCAGTTGTTTGTTCCCGATTCTTGCGGAGGAGGTATATTGCACGAGTTTCACCATTCACCATTGGCGGTTCATCTTAGAGGTACGAAAATGTACCACGATCTTCGACGACAGTTCTGGTGGCCAGGGATGAAGAAGGATGTGGCGGTATTCGTTTCCATGTGCCTTACTTGCCAGCGAGTAAAGGCCGAGCATCAGCAACCAGCAAGTTTACTTCAGCCATTACCGATTGCATAGTGGAAGTGGGAACATGTGACGATGGACTTCGCTTCAGGCTTTCTGAGATCGCCTAGTGGGCAGGATGCTATATGGATTATCGTTGACTGACTGACGAAGACGGCGCATTTCTTACCTATTCGAGTTGCTCAGTCCGTGGATTCCTTGAGCTGGTTGTACATCAGAGAGATCATTCGACTTCACGGTGTGCTGTCATGTCAACAAAGAGAAAAAGAAACTATAGAGAGAGAAAGAACAGAAAAGATTAAGCTTTCTTAATTCAAACATATGAGTGATACATGTTTATATAGGAGTAGGTTTAGGACTTCACCACTCAACCTACCTAGTGGGCTGAACAAGTCCAATAAAGTACTGATCTTCTAGAACACTGAGAATGATCTTCCAGAAGATCACTTACAAGAATAAAGAGAACAATATATTTGACATCCTATTTTCGAAAGAAAGAGATCTATCTTCTGGAACATCAACTCACCAAGACCAAAAGGTTGCAACATGAATCATCATCTTCTGAAACATGAAATGCTATCTTCCAGAATATCACGGACCTGACTTGTTAGGCCTGTAGCACTGAGCTTAGTCTTCTGGATGATGGAACATCAACTTCCGGAATATTAGGAGTAAAATATAATACCATTGAGAAATCAATGATACTTTTACATTGCCCCTCAAAATAAACTAGGGAGAACTTAGCTTCAGTTTGCTTCTTAGTTGTTCAAACCTTGAATTGGTGAGAGATTTAGTGAATATATCAGCTATCTGGTAGTCTGTTGGAACATGACTGACTTGAAGTTGATTCTGAGCAATCTTTTCTCTAACAAAATAAAATTCTACCTCAACGTGTTTGGTTCTTGCATGAAACACAAGGTTGGTAGCCATAGATATAGCAGAGTTGTTATCACACCAGATTCTGGATGTCAAGTTAGTATTGTACATCTTAAGATCCTTCAGTAATTGAATCATCCAGAGAACCTCAGAAGTTGTGTTGACTAAGGATTTGTACTCAGCTTCTGTTGAGGACCTAGCAACTATGGGTTGCTTCTTGGCAGACCAAGAGACAATGTTTTTGTCAATGAAAAAACAATATCCCCCAGTAGATCTTATGTCTTGATTGTCTCCAGCCCAGTCAGCATCAGAAAAAGCAACAATGTTGGATGTTCCCTTTTCAAAAACTAGACCAAGATTAAGAGTGCCCTTAATGTATCTGAGAATTCTTTTGACATCTACAAAATGATCCTCTAAAGGCATGTGCATGTGTTGACATACACTGTTAATAGCATATGCAATGTCAGGTCTAGTTAGTGTAAGGTATTGAAGGGAACCAACAATAGATCTGTAGAAGTTAGGGTTGGTCATCAGTGTTAGTCTACAAGAGTTTTTCCTGAGAGATGAAGGAGTGGAACATGTGGTACAGTGTGTCATTCCATCTCTCCTTAAGAGGTCAACAGCATACTTCTTCTGACATAGAAATAAACCACATTCAATTTTATTGACTTCTATCCCTAGAAAGTAATTTAAATTCCCTAGTTCCTTTAAAGAGAACTTGGTATGTAACTGTCTTATTATGTTTTGAATCACATTTTTGTTGTTTCCAGTTACAAGTATATCATCAACATATACTAGTACATATATCAGGTCTTGACCTTGTTGAAGAACAAATAGAGAAGAGTCTGCTAGGCTGTTTTTGAATCCTAAATGAATAAGATACTTGGATAGCATGTCATACCAAGCTCTGGGAGCTTGTTTTAAACCATATAGAGCTTTGTGAAGATGACATACCTTGTCTAGACAGTTAGGATCAATGAATCCTTGTGGTTGTTGAATGTATACATGTTCTTGTAAGTTTCCATGAAGAAAAGCATTAGACACATCCAATTGTTTAATCTCCCAATCATTCTGAACAGCTAATGAGATGACAACTCTCACTGTGGGCTGTTTAACAACAGGACTAAAGGTTTCAGTGTATTCAATACCTTCAGTTTGTTGAAATCCTTTGGCCACTAGTCTAGCTTTATATCTAGACATAGTTCCATCTGGGTTCCTTTTAATTTTGTAAGTCCACTTGCACCCCACGATAGGAGTATCAGATGGAGGAGACACAAGTGTCCCAGTTCCATGAGACATGAGTGCATTGTATTCTTCAAGCATGGCCTGTCTCCAAGCAGAAGAGATCATAGCTTCCTTAAATGTTTTAGGTTCTTCCTCTGTCTAGTTTTGAGTATGAACATTTATTTGATGTGTGTGCAGATTATCTTTCCCTTTGGACCTGGTGATCATAGAGTATCTGGATCTATTATTGCTACTGCTAGGTTGATGATCTGAAGTCACATGAGTACTATTTATACTTTTATATTTAGTTATCATTTGATGAGAGTGAACAGGATGATCATTTTGGGAATCCAAGTGTGTAATGCCCCGTCCCACGAGGACCAATTTAATGATCCAGCGGACCTGGCAACGTTACTAAAAACACTAGAGACGGAAACAGAAACAGACAGAGAGAACAGAGAAACAGAACAGAGAGATAACTAGAGACAGAGACAGATAATCTAAATGGAAATGCATGACTGAAATTAAATATATAATAACTGCAGAAACCAACCAACGTACTGACAAATAGGAAAATAAACTCAGCAAACACGCTGACCAAGTCTCCAACAAAAAAAAAACAAACAGAAATAACCATCTAGATAAAACAACAGAAACAGACTCTGCTAACACTGAAAGTAAACAGACAGAACAACTGAAGAGAACTGCGCAGCTACCAAACTCCTCCAGCTAAACTCCAAAGTAGTGGACCAGACTGCTCAGCTAACCAGAATCTTCACTTCGACCAATGCCCATACATATACAAAGTGCAAGAATGCGTTAGCTTACTAGAAGTACTGCTTCAAATAAAAATAAACTGAAACAGGTGCAGATATTAGAAACTGAAACAAAACAGAACAAGTTATACTAAACAGACTGAATATAATAACAGAGATCTATGAACAGAACATGCCAGAGCACAGCAGAAAATAATCTAAGTACAGCAGGTAACGTGTGAACCCTAGCGTACGTTTCTACAGACTTTTATCACATATGTATGTTTCACTTTTTATGTCAGTACAGATTTCTTGTGGAGAACATCCATCAAGTAATGACATTGAAATGTCCAGAAAACACGCCTCACTGGCCTTGAAGGCTAAGGGGCACAAAGATCGCCTCACGAAGGGGCCGCAACTAACGCCTCACGAAGGGGCCGCAGAATATCAGAATGTCAGAATCTATTTAACCTTTTTAGATGTCAGAATATCAGATCGTTCAGACTTATCAGATTTAACAGAATTATCAGAAATGCAGAAAGTGGCTCGTACAATCCTAACAACATACTAGGTGTTCATGTACAACTAAACAGATACAACATTAACGAAGAACTACTAACAGAAATAATAAAAATCCACAGAACTTAAAGTAAACTAGCACACTCACAGTCGGATCTTAAATCGGTTTCTTTGAATTGGATGTGGCTGGATTAGGCCACCTAGAGGAATCCCTTGGAAACACAGATAATGAATCAGATTCTCAACATCACAATTCTCTCAATATTGATCACCGAAGATAAAAATTAAATAATCTGACTATTTTACAGAATTTCAGATTATTATACTTTTCCAACTTATTTCCAAACAAAACATAAATTTCTGTCAAAATTACACTGGCCAGTAGCACGCTGGTATGCAAGTGGCATACCGCCCGGCATGTCGGCCGGCATGTCGGCCGGCATGCCGGTTACTTACAAAAGTCACAGATTTAACAGATTTTGGTAATTTTTCCACAAACGATTTCACTAATCAAACCAAGTTATTTGCAGGAACTTAAAACATGAAATGTGTTTTACAAACTATGATCTACAATACTCATGAAGAAACAGATCGAAAATACATGATTTGGGAGCAAAATAGCCAACCAATACGCAGACGGTATGCAACCGGCATACCGCCCGGTATACCGGCCGGTATACCGGTCTGCACAGCAGACTGCAGAAAGTTAAAAACTGCTTAATCACAACTTTGTTTTTCTTAATTAAACTCACTAAAACTTCGACTTCCAGGCCTCTAAACATAAAAAATCAAAACTATAGGATGTAGATCACATCCATATACAACACATACTCCAATATTAGGTTTTAAAAACAAGTTTTACTTCCTCAAAATCATAAGTTTCCTCAAAAAAATCACTAAACACAATGCTAATCATCATTAGTACGAAACTTTAGATCTAGGTCAGATTAATTACGAAATTGAAAAACTAAAAACATGGAGTTTACCTTGAAGGTGTTAGGAACAACTTCTATGAAGAATTGTTCTCCCAAAACCTTGATCTAAGGTTTGATTTTGGAGGATTTCTCAAACCTCTCCCACTAATTCTCTCTAAACACCCTCTAGAGCAACCACAAAGTTTGTACTAACCCTAATGAGGATATAATCTCATTTATATAGCCCTAATCAGATTTTAGGGTGCCATTACCATATTGCCCCTCATTCCAATCACAAATGACCCTTATATGCCATGACATTATTCAAATCACAATTTTATAAATCATTTATAATTAAAGTATAATTGACTTAATAACTTAACTAACTCCGAAAAATCCCAAAAAAATTCCAACTTGACCGATTAAATTTTCTTAATCTCATAAATTATTTTCGGATATATTTTTAATAAATAAAAATATAATTTTATCTGGGACGGTTGTTACAAAGTGTGTGTCTTGAGTATGAGTGATAGATGACATGTTATTACTGATGGTCTGATCAACTAGTAATGTGTTATACTCAGTGTCCTTGTCAAGTTGAAAGGAGATCACACTCTCAGAATTGTCTTGACTATTTGGAATCTAATTTTTAATAGAATTCACAATCACTTTATAAGGAAATTCATGTTCTATAAATTTCACATGTCTAGTTAAGTAAACTTTATTGGTAATAGGATCAAGACATTTGTAACCTTTTGTCCCATTATAGTATCCAATAAAAACACATATTTTTGACCTCGGTTCTAATTTGTTTGAGTTATAGGGTCGAATGTATGGAAAGGAGGTGCATCCAAAGGGTCTCAAGGTAAGGTAATTAGAAGGGTATTCTTAGAGTTTGTCAAATGGAATGTCAAACTTTAGGGAGGAATGGGAAAGTCTATTTATGACATACATAGCTAATGTCATAGCTTCAAGCCAAAACTTTATTGGCATTTGGGCTTGTTGAAGAAGAGTTATTGTGGTTTCAACAATGTGAGCATGTTTTCTTTCAACCAAACCATTTTGTTGAAGAGTGTAAGGACAGAATGTTTCTTGTAGAATTCCAAAGTTATAAAACAATTTAGTCATGAGCTTGTTAAGAAACTCACCCCCACAGTCAGACCTAACAACTTTAATGTTAGAGTTAAAATGGTTTGTGATATTCCACCTAGAGGGGGGTGAATAGGTGTTTGCAGTAATTTTGCACTTTTAAAAACTTTTTAAGTTTTTCCTTGAAAATACTCTTTTATAATAAATAATAAAACAAAGAAAGCAAATACGTGTTAGAAAGATAATTGAAATGAAAGTATAAGTAAAGTGCAAAGAGGAGGTGAGAGACAAAGAGAAAAGACACAAGAATTTTTATAGTGGTTCAGCAAGTGCTTAGTCCACTCTTCAAGGTGTTTCCTTTTACAGAGCACCCCGGTATCTACTATGTAATCCTCCTAAAGAGCCCACACAGTCTCTTTCTTCCTAGACTTTTACCTAAGCTAGGGATCTCCTCCTCTATAGAGCCCACACAGTCTCTATCTTCCCGGACCCCTCATGGGCCGAGGATAACTCCCCCAGACTCCCCCGAGTCTGACTCTACCCCGCAAGGTAAAGATTTCAAGTTCAGTCTTGACCCTGACTGTGCCTCGCAAGACACAGATTTGCAAGACTACCGCACGTCCTGACTATACCCGTGAAGGCATAGGTTTGTTTGGGAACAACTGTAAAGGTCAAAATCTGAAAGTTGGTGCCTATAACACTCTTAGACTCTACCCAAGGGCTTGAGCCCTTCCCACTCGATCACACAATGAATATATGCTCAATTCTTACCGGGTAGGTATTTGTGCACAGTGAGTACAAGTGTATGGCTGGAAAGATAGAAAACCAAGTGATGTGCTACAGTCAAAGCACACCCCTTGTCAAACTCTCAGAATGAATATAATATAACGCTCAGGAGAGTTCGCATGTAGTACGGTAAAGTACTACTGGACTCTATAAATATTGGCTTGTTGAGAGTCTTAGGAGAATACTTATGAGTGAAGTATCTCCTATAGATCAATATGTCTCTCAAAGATGTGATCCTTAGATAATGTAGCCTAACTACAACAATACAATTGAAATGTAAGCTCAAATGGCTTTTTCAATTAAGTACAAAGCAATATTGAATCCTATCAAGCTACTCTTCGCGTGCTTGCTCCTGAGATGCTCTTAAAAATATTTTCTTCCAATGTATGACTTTTATGTTTTGCAAGCCAGCAGTCCTTCCTTTTAGTTTACAACTTGTGAAAGCTTCAAGGACAGGAACTATACCAACAGTGAAATATCATGCTTTGCAAAAACTAGACATAGAGATACATCAACATGTTAAAAGATTTGCAATAACTGAAGAGAGCAATATGAGAATGTTCTTAATTTAAAGCATATGGTGTTCTTGCTAAATCATCCTTATTATGTTCTAACTATGAAGCACAAGTATGACTAGCTATCATTATCCCTAGCTCAACTCCGTAGATGATATATACCAAAGTAAGAACGTGGATGAGCATGGGCTTTGAACTATATCATTCGAGGCACTAAAAGGATGTTCATAATTTTAGCATACGGGGCAACAAGAAAGATATTCTTCATTTAAGTATTGGGGGCAACATGCATGTGTAGGACACCCATACATAAGAGTTTTCTTATTGTTTAAGCATGTGAGGTTTGTTATTTAACTCAACTAAAATATTATGACCATGAAGCATATGTGCGGTAAACATCTCTATGGCATACTCAATGATCTCAAATAACAATGTGCCAGTGAAAGCTTCTGAGACGACGATAAGGTTCAATACATGTCAAGATTGTTTTCTCACGCTTACAACACACACTCTTTAGAATATTTTACTACGCACGATTATGAGATGGTGTTTAAACACAAGTTACTCTAACGTCAAGTACTAAAACTCAACCTTAAGCATAATCTTCATACGATGTGAAACTTGACATTGTCAAAACATTCATGCAAAATATAACATAACTTTGTACAAAATTTTAAATGACAACTCCTTTTCAACCAACTGATCAAAGGAGGAATAGGAGACAAAAATGTTGCTGTAAAATACCCTCACCAGAATGGTCTTACTATAAGGCAAAGGAGAGAAATACATTGGCTGAGAAAATATAGTTCTATATTGGAAGAAGTAGCTCAGCACACCTAACTCACTCTCACATACTCACAGTGTATTCTCACCATATCGTCTAGGAGTGAAGGAGGAGTTGGTTAATAGATTCTCAAACACTAAGGCATTTTATCAAGCAGTATGTGAGCATTACTTCAAGGATCATTTTCCAATAGCATTTGTTTTTTTATGGCCACAAAACAACAACCACAGGAGCATATGTATCAACAAGGTTTTGTGAGTAACTTACTTAACCACAAAAGAAATGCTCAGCTAATTTTTAACCCAGGTGCCCGTATGGGCTGCTCAATGTGTGAGCACCTTTTGAACCCAGCAGCTCTCTTCCTCTCGGCAGCTACTGTAGGCTGCTCCCACCTCTCCTGTTTTGCCCCTGTTTCACTCGGCTCTGCTCTCCCTCTTTTCTCTAGGCTCCCTTACTCCTCTCCCTGATCACTGTCCCCTTTGCAGCTCCGTTCTCACTCTCTCGGCAGCCCCTCACCCGGACTCCCTCGATTCCAGCCCGTATGGGCTGTTCTACTTCAGCCCTTCAGTTCCCCTTGCTCTCTCTCGGACTCCCTCTACCCCTCTTATGTCTAAGCACTCACAACCCCTATTCCCTGTGTATTGCCCGTATGGGCTGTTTTTCATCACTGTATGATCACTCACCCTTGCTCAATTGTTCTAGTCTCTATATGCCCCTTATATTCTGTATACAAGCAGTCCTCCTATTTTTTTTCAAACAGTTGGATTTTGTGTTCACAACCAGAGACACAGAGCTGTGTCTATTGATACAATGGGACACCACCTGCTACACGCCAACAGTCTGCATTTTCTCAGGCTTTAGACAAAAATTGGCCATCTTTGCTTTTGTTCTGAGAATTCCTTCAGAACCTATTTTCAGCAAACTTTTTCAATTTTTTGTTTAATTCAAAATCAGATCAATTTAAATTTCAAATTATATTAAAAATAGCTGGAACATCAAAGATTTTAATTTCCAAAAAATTTTGTAGATCAGTTCAAGCCATTTATCCTAACTATCAATAGACCCACTTTCGATTTTCCTCTAATCTGCGCGACCGACAGATGCACCGGTCTATACACCAGTGGATCCGATCTCTGGGCCGGTCTTTGCGCCGGTCCTTAGGTCGGTCCTTGGTGAACTTCCAAAATAAATTTTCGTATCACGTTCAACTGGGAATTCATGTTCTATCCCTCGGGAATTGATGTTTGGGCATACCTCTTTTATAGACAGTTCATTCTTGAATCATGTTTTAACCAACCATTAGACTTTATTTGTCCGTCCATTCAATAAAAGCTCTTTGAATACTGGTCATTCTAGACTTGTTTCACACAGTCATTTTGTAAAACCCCGACCCTAAGAATTAGTCTATTTTAAAGATTTCCCGTCAAAAATATAAAAATAGGAAAATAAAAACCTAAGGTTATAGAACACTTCGGCCGCAAAGGCCTTCGGCCCAGAACTAAGAAAACCCGAGCGGTCGCACTACTGCCGAGCAGCTGGACTGCCGAGCAGTCGGTTGCCGAGAAGCCGAGCAATCGGACTATCGGACTGCCGAGCAACCCATGCGCCTAAGGCTAGACCTTCGGCACCTTCTTCCCTTCGGCCATCTCACCCTTCGGCCAATTCGGACAAATAGGAAAAGGACAAGACCCGACAAAAAGTACAAAGGATCTCTGCAAAAGCTGAGCTCCCAAGATTCCCGCCAAAAAGTTGTCACCATCATGAATCCCGCCAAAACGTTGTTGAGAATAACGGTCGGTCGGCTGACACCACAACCAGACAAACGGCGCGCGGCTAAAAGCTGCAGCTGCCAGGAAATCAGGCAGGTGCCGCCCACCGGTCGGCCAGAATCCTTTTGGTGCCAAAACGATCCCCAACCCTCCAGAATATAAATAGAGACCCCGAGACCCTTTAAACTTCACACCACCCTTCTCCCCGAAGCATATTGCCCTCTGTTTCTCTCTCTAGAAGTTGTTCCGACTCTCCACCGTTCGGCACCCCATGTCTGTCTAGAAATACAAAGTCCTTACTTGTACAATCAGTCGGACAAGCTTCCCCATATCCCCTTAGTGTCCGGCCAGCTCTTTGCCGAACACTACCCGAGCAACGAAGTTCAAGTCTCAGTCCAACCGAACCACCCTCCGGCTTAGAGTTTCAGCTGGGAAACCACCCAGGCCAGAAGCTCTAAGGTAAACTCTTGACCCCTTCGGTTTACCTTGTCATTTTCTGTTCGACAAGTCCTCCGAAGGACTCAGCCGCACAAAAGGGTAGCCCAATAGCTTCCTTTTAGCTCCTGCCGACGCATCCCAGAACCCCTTTTTGGCTCGGCATTAATACCAAAGTGTGCGGCACTTAGCTGTAGTAAGACCAGACTTTCCATAGACCCCCGGCTGAACCATTTTCAGTACGGATGACCATCCCCGCACATGTCTGACCCTTCCCGAACTAACTGCCGACGTCCCAAGTTGCCCGAGCACAAGTGCTAGGCAAAGGGACAGTCTGCCATTTAGAAGCCTTAGCTTCTTGAGCTCGGCTACACCACCAACTGTTCGGGCAGTTAGCCCTGAGACCTCCCGACCACTTCAGAAGTCTTTTCGACCAGTCTTATCAACCGAAGCACTTTTCCCCCACACTGCCTGAGCTCGCCTATTCCGTCGACAACTCGGCAGAGAACCCTTCGGCAGAGAACCCTTCGGACCAAAAACCCTCCGATAGCCATCAGTGGACTCTCGTCTGAGCACTGTTCGGCAGGAAGACCAGACCTCTGGCCACTTAGGCCTTCGGCCAGAAGATGAGCTTCGGCCATTAGCTCGGTCCGGCAGAGCAATCGGTTAGAAATTGATTAATCTTATGTTTTGGCAGATTCGGGTCCAGCACCACTTTAGAAATCAAGTCAAGGAACCCTACCACTTTCAGGTGAATCTCTATATACCATGTTTACTCGTATACTTTTAAGATGCTCATTTCTTTTGAAAATATATTTATGGAAATCATCGTATTAATCACTTGTTTATGAAAATGGAATGAAGCACCAACTCTTTCGTTTATTACATGGATCAAACGGTCGATTTCGGACGACAGGATATGTAACTGAAATGGAGGTGAAACGGAACAACATGATCAAACATCCAAAAGGCACAACTATCATATTATGAAATGATGATGTACTTTAATGATCCAAAAGTTTGATATGGCAGGTATACAGAAAATGTTTGAGTAGCCTACGGGCAAAATGATGATGAAAAACCTACGGGCGGGATCCAAAGCACAAAGATGCTAGTACCACTCGGTGTGAGTGATGCCACTGGGGCAAGTGACAGTTTCCCGGCGATGCCACTGGGGCAAGTGTGAGATCCCCGGTGATGCCTCTAGGGCAGGTTTGAGTTCCCCGGGGAAGACGCTAAGTACAAATTACTATCACAAAAGAGAAATGCAAATCCTACTAAATCATTGAACTATTTAACGATTTAGCAATGTCAATCCATGAAACTTGTGAAATGTTATATATTGATTGACTCTAGCTTTGGCTTATACGTTTTTCTAAAAACCATTTCAGGTCCTATCGAGGAGTAGCTTGGAGCAGCCTAGTTATCTTGCTTTTGTTTCCCTTTGTGATGTAAAGGCCCTTGAGCCTCTCTTATTGTAATCAAGTCTTTAGTGGAAAACTATGCACTGTTTTCGATTGTTCATCTCGCTTTCGCATTATATTATTGTTGTATGGAATTTCTCAACTCTTTTATCCTAGGCCTTTACGAGCTTGCTCGTTGGCCGATCATGGATTCATCTCTAAATGGGATGGGTCGTGACAGAAGTGGTGTCAGAGCACGAGTTGTTAAATTCCAGAAAACAAATCCAGAACTAGGAAAACGAAGCACACAAGTACTAGGCACATAATCATTAGAACATAGAAATATCTTATGCTATGAATTTTGTAGCTATGTCTATCAGTAGTGACAGCGACTACGCCAGCAATGATTTCTCCAACAGCGACTCAGAAAGTGATCACGAAATCGCACCCCCTCCAGCAGTACCTGAAGAGGAGGAAGAAGAGTTATTCATCGTAAGCGAAGCCGTCCAAGAACAAGCACATGCAGATTCAACGACAATCACTTCGGATCTCATAGCCCAAGTAGCGGTGAGATTCGAGGATAATGCGGAAGGAGAAGTATGAGCTATGATTAATTACCACCTGCGACTATTGGAGTGCGCCTGCGTAGTGGCTAGAAGATCCATTCAGCATTGGGAATTCGAATACCTGATGGAAGGAGCAAGGAATCGCATCTTTCATGGTCACAATGATAAAGTTCAGCCAAAGGAAGCAGTAGAAGATGAACCTATGGAATGGCATGACCAAGGATGGGACCTCGACCTAGGAGGAGACCCCGAAGAAGAAGAGGAGGAAGATCCAAGCGAGAATGAAGAAGAAGACATAGATATGGATCGCGAGGAGTGGGTCTATCCATCCTACGAGTGGTCGAGTGACCTGGATAACTAGTAGCATTAGTATCTTATTATTATCCGAAGTATTTTGTCGTGTGTCCAATCACACTCATGCGTCTCCATTTCTAAAAGCATCTTTTGTAGTATGTTAGTAAGAAAATCCCATCTTTTGTTTCTAACCATGAGTTTCTATATATATCAGAATGGTTAACACCCGTACCAATAGTCAAGGAAGTCACCAGATTACCGAGCTTCGAGACATGATACGAACACTAGCAGGAGTCGTACAAGCACAGCAGGAAACCATTGAGCAAATGCGCCAACAGCCTACGAATGAACTGCGAGAAGACGAAGTGGTCAACCCTATTCAACAAACCAACAACGTGGCAGATGTGAAGGAATTTCTCAAGCTCAAACCTCCAACCTTTTCAGGAGGCATGGACCCGATCAAGGCAAACGAATGGATTGCTGAAATAGAGAAGAACTTCTGACTTCTTTGTTGCTCAGACTTGCAGAAAGTCGAGATAGGAGCATACCTTCTCACAGGAGAAGCAAATCACTGGTGGATTTTGAAAAGCCTCGCCGAACCCAACATGACTTGGGTAAGATTTCTGGAATTTTTCCGAGAAAAGTTCATGCCCCGCGCGATGCAGAACGCAAAGCATTTAGAGTTCGAAAATCTGAAGCAATGGGGCACTATTACGGTAGCAGACTACGAAGCCGAGTTCACCAACCTTGATGTCTATGCGCCATACTTGGTGGCTAGTGATGAGGAAGGGCTCAAGCACGAAATCCGGAAGATTATTCGCCCCTTTCAACTGCCGACATATGTTGATGTTCTGGATAGAGCCATTATGGTAGAGCAAGACGTAGATGAAGCAAAACGTTTCAACGAGAGGAAGAGAAGCCAGAATCAAGGAGGACCCAGTCACTTCAAGAAAGGCAACTTTTGAAGAAATCAACCAAGGAACCCAAGGCCACACTCAGGAGGACAGAGGACACCTTGTCCCAAATGTGGGAAAAATCATGGAGGAGAATGTTGGGCTAGAGGACCACTCAAATGTTTCGGATGTGGCAAAGAAGGACACTTCAAGAACAATTGCCCTGGCGTAGCTACCGGAGCAAATACAGTACAAGTTGGAGGCCAGAGGACCAACACCGACAATCAAGGAAACCAGAGGCAAGGGAGAGCTTTCGCACTTGTCCCAGGTGACCCCAAGAATGACGAAGGAATCGTGGCAGGTAGAATTTACATCTACAATCTCCCTACTTATGCATTATTCGATTCAGGATCCACACATTCGTTTATCTCTGAATCCCACACCAACGAAATACCAAAGAATCCCGAACCATTAGACTTCGATCTATTGGTGTCCCAACCAATGAGTAAGGGAGTTTTATGCTCGATAGTCTTTCGAAACTGTGAAGCTCATATCGGAGGAGTGCCAGCGCTTATAGACTTAATACCCTTAGCTATGGCCCATTTCGATGTGATAATCGGCATGGACTGGTTATCTAAGTTCAACGCGAAAATCGATTGTGCGGCAAAGCTCATCACCTTTGAAGCATCAGGATAAGAGTCTAGACTCCAGGGAGAGAAGATTTCCTCACCACCTTGTTTTATTTCTGTGTCAAAGGCTCGACAACTTTTGCAGAAAGGTTGTCATGGATACTTGTGTAGTATCTTTACAACTCCAGCGAATCAACCCTAAGTTGACGACATTCCAACGGTCCGAGATTTTCTCGACGTATTTCCAAAAGAACTACCAGGAATGCCCATTGACCGAGAAATCGATTTCCCTATCGATATTATGCCCGGATCTCAACCAATCTCAAAGGCACCTTACAGAATGGCACCATCCGAACTAAAAGAATTGATGACGTAGCTGCAGGACTTAGTGGACAAGAATTTCATCCGGCCTAGTTCGTCGCCATGGGGAGTGCCAGTCCTGTTCGTGAAAAATAAGGATGGAACTATGCGTCTATGCATCGATTACCGAGAACTGAACAAGATCACCATCAAGAACAAATACCCGTTGCCGCGGATTGACGACTTGTTTGATCAACTTCAAGGATCTCAAGTATTTTCAAAAATCGATCTTCATTCCGGCTACCATCAGCTTAAGGTCAAGGCAGAAGACGTTGAGAAGACTGCTTTTCGCACAAGGTATGGCCACTACGAATTTTCAGTTATGCCGTTCGGAGTTACTAACGCGCCAGCAGCATTCATGGACCTCATGAATCGAATCTTCGCCAACCACCTCGACGATTTCGTAATAGTATTCATCGATGACATACTCATCTATTCAAAAGACGAAGAGCAACATGCAACTCACCTGGCAGCAGTACTTCAAATCCTCCGAGAAAAGAAACTCTACGCAAAGTTCAACAAATGCGAATTTTGGCTCGAGAGCATTCATTTCCTCGGCCACATCATCAACAGAGAAGGAATTTCAGTAGAACCCCAGAAGATAGAAACTGTTTCCAACTGGTCTTCCCCTACCTCAGTAGCAGAAGTCCGTAGCTTTCTAGGACTTGCCGGCTATTACCGACACTTTGTCAAAGACTTCTCAAAGATCGCCGTACCAATGACGCAACTCACTCGGAAGGGAGAACCTTTCTTCTGGACCAAAGAACGTGAAGAATATTTCCAAGAAGATGCAAGTGGGGGAGATTGTGACACCCCGGTCTAAGATGTCACCTGTATTCCCGGAAGGGAGATCCGAGTCGATGGACAAGTCCCACATCGCTTGGTGGATGTAAGTTGTGTGTACTATAAATAATAGATCATGAACCCACCTTGCACAAGGCCTTTTAAAGTCGTGTGGGCGTCAAAGCCCATTGGAACATCCCAGTTAAGCGTGCTCATCCTGGAGTAGTCCAAGGATGGGTGACCCCCTGGGAAGTCCACTGGGACATGGTGGCCAAAGCGGACAATATTGTGCAGGGTGGGAGCAGGTCGTTACATATGGTATCAGAGCTCTAGGTTGATAGATTCTGGAGTCAAGAGTACTTGAGATTTTGAGGAGAGAGTTGGTCTGAGTCAGTAGAGTGTATATTCCGGAATTATTGTGCGTGTTACTTTGACACCCAGGCAACTACCTTGAAATCCTATTTGAAAAGCGCCTGATCAACGTATTTTCAAATGGGAAGTCTTGGGCAGTTAATTGAAAAAGCATGATATATAGAAATACCGAGTCTAGGTTGAGTCGAGAAGTGTGTAATAGTGTGTCCGTAAAGTGTTTGGAAGGTGGAGAATCGGCAAAGGCATGGCTTGGCAAAGGAACCATAAGGCTAGGACACTTGGGTGTTGCACAATTTACTTCATTTTACGTATTGTGAAGAGATGTACTATATTGTGTACTTTTGTGTTGATTGTCTCTAATAAATCTTTTTCACAATTAGGAGAGTATTATGGAGCACGTAGAAGATGCAGCTTCCACTGGGCCTGCAGATGGTGAGGTGAATCAACCTCCTGCTCAGGGGAATCCACCTCCAGCAGCTACAGGGAATAGAGTTGAGGCAGCTATGGCTCAGTTCTTGGAGAACCAGGCTGCGTTTATGCAGTGGCAGACTGCTCAGAGGGAGGTGGAAGCTGGGACCAGTTTGTTAGAGAGGTTCCGTCGGATGTATCCGGCAGAGTTTGGTGGGGGAGTATCTCCCGCTTTGGCAGAGGAGTGGCTGAAAGGTGTTGAGAGAGTGCTGCGTGCCATGGGCGCATCAGATGATCAGAAAGTCAATCTAGCGACTTTCAACCTGAAGGGCAAGGCCCTAATTTGGTGGGAAGCTTACAGTCGTCAGCTGACTACAGTGGAGGAGGGTGGAGTTCCTAGGGCTGTTACCTGGGACTTGTTCATCAAGGGCTTTAATGATCACTTCTATCCTGAGAGCTATCGCACAGAGCAGGAGAATGCTTTCTTGTACCTAAAGCAGGGAAGCATGACAGTGGATGAGTATGAGATAAAGTTTGCTGCTTTGTCTCGATATGCAGTGGAGTTGGTGAACACCGATGCCAAACGGTGTAAGAGGTTCAGAGGGGGATTGATTCCCAGTATTGCCACTAGATTGACTCAGTTCAGGGAGAAAGATTATGCTGATCTTGTAGAGATGGCCAGGATGACTGGCAAAGATGTGCAGACCTTGGCTGATCACAGAGCCAAAAAGGGGAAGACTAGCGGTGGTTGGTCGGGGAAGGCGACCAGTGATGGGAAGACTTTTTCAGGCAAGGGGCACAGCGGCTCCAAATCTCAGAGGAACTGGCAGAGAGAGAAGGGCAGTCAGAGTGGCAGTCAGTTTTCTGGGGCTAGTGTTCAGAGTGGAGGCCGCCGTTGTTTCCAGTGTGGAGGAGAGGGGCATCTGGCCCGTGATTGTTCAGAGAAGAAGACAGAGATGCCAGCTGTGAAATGCTTTTCTTGTGGAGAGATGGGGCACAAATCATATCATTGCGGTAAAAATCGTGGTGCTCCAGCATCATCAGTGGGCAGCGCGGCAGTGGTTCCGGGTCGTGGTCAGGGTACTGCTGTTGTTCCAGGCAGAGTCTTCACAGTGACACGTCAGGGGGCCGAGGCAGCACCAGATGTGGTCACAGGTACATTTCTTATATCGGGTTTCTATGCCCGAGTTCTTCTTGATTCTGGATCTACTCACTCATTTATATCAGAGTCTTTTGGTCGTATGCTTGATAGACCTTCAGTGGTCTTACCTTACACTTTGGTCATATCTACACCTATGGGGGAGACAGTTTGAGTGAGTACTTGTTATCTGGATTGTGCTTTAGAGGTAGAGGGGAGACGGTTAGCAGCGGACTTAGTGCCATTGGCCATGTATGATTTTGATGTTATTCTGGGTATGGACTTTTTATCAGCACATCATGCTTTGATCGATTGTCTGTCGAAAGTTCTTTTTATCATTTCATATGAGGCCAACATAAAAATATGGGGTGAGAAGAAAGTGGGCAAGTCTTGCCTTATTTCCAGTATGCGTGCGAGGACACTCCTTAGCAAAGGGTGTCAAGGCTATCTAGCCTATATTGTTGATGATCGAGAAGTGGAGAAAAAGATTTCAGATATTCCCGTAGTGAAAGATTTCGAAGATGTGTTTCCTGATGATTTGCCAGGAGTTGTTCCCGATAGGGAAATTGAGTTCACTATTGAGCTAGTGCCTGGGGTGAGCCCTATATCTATTGCGCCATACGGAATGGCACCGGCAGAGTTGTATGAGCTGAAAGTCCAGTTGAGAGAGTATCTGGAGAAGGGCTTTATTCAGTCTAGTTCTTCACCGTGGGGCGCGCCTGTGTTTTTTGTGAAGAAGAAGGATGGCTCCATGAGGATGTGCATCGATTATCGGCAGCTGAACAGGGTGACTGTTAAAAATAAGTACCCTTTGCCCAGAATTGATGATTTATTTGATCAGTTGCAAGGGGCAACTATTTTCTCGAAGATTGATTTGAGATCTGGATACCATCAATTGAAGATCAGAGACAGTGATGTGCCGAAGACAGCGTTTCGTACTAGGTACGGACACTTTGAGTTTTTGGTCATGCCTTTTGGGCTGACAAATGCTCCTGCAGTTTTCATGGATCTGATGAATCGGGGTTTTGAACCCTATTTGGATTCTTTTGTGGTGGTCTTCATCGATGATATTCTTGTTTACTCCCGTTCTATGGAGGAGCATGAACAGCACTTGAGAGCTGTGTTGCAGACTTTGAAAGAGAAACAGTTGTTTGGGAAGTTCAGCAAGTGTGAATTCTGGCTAAAGAGTGTGATTTTCTTGGGGCATGTGATATCTAGTGATGGCATCCGTGTGGACCCGAAGAAGATTGAGGCAGTGGTTAGTTGGCCAGCACCTTCTAGTATGACTGAGATTCGGAGTTTTCTGGGTTTGGCTGGATATTACCGTCGCTTCATTTGTGGCTTTTCAGAGATTGCTTTGCCTATGACAAAGCTTATTCGGAAGAATGTCAGATTTGTATGGTCTGACGAATGTGAGAGGAGCTTTCAGTTGTTGAAAGAGAAGTTGGTGACTGCTCCAGTTCTGACAGTTCCCGAGGGAACCAATGATTTGGTGATCTACAGTGATGCATCTTTGCGTGGTTTGGGTTGTGTCCTGATGCAGAGAGGGAAAGTTATTGCTTATGCTTCATGTCAGCTGAAGTCAAATGAGTTAAATTACCCTACCCATGATCTGGAGTTGGTAGCAGTGGTATTTGCTCTAAAACAATGGCTTCATTATCTTTATGGTGTGACTTGTGAGATTTACACCGATCACCAGAGTCTCAAATATTTGTTCACCCAAAAAGAACTAAATTTGAGACAGCGAAGATGGCTAGAGTTGATTAAGGATTATGACTGCTCGATCCATTATCATCCAGGCAAGGCCAATGTGGTGGCCGATGCTTTGAGTCAGAAATCGGCTGGCAGCTTATCTTGTGTGAGATGTGCCAGAGTTGAGAACTTTTGTGAAGTAAAGAAGCTAAATGCAGAATTAGAGTGGGGCAGTGGAGATGTATTGTTAGCTCGGTTTTCTGTGCGACCGACCTTTATTGATCGTATTCTTGCAGAGCAGGATTCTGATGAGTTGCTAAGAAAGAAGAAACAACAAGTAGTTGATGGCATAGAGAGTGAGTTCCGGATTGGCAGTGATGGTATGCTTATGTTCGGACAGCAGATGTGTGTTCCTGACAATCCTGATCTGAAAAATAGTATTCTGGAGGAAGCTCATTGTTCTGCGTATGCCATGCATCCAGGTGGCAATAAGCTGTATAGGAATTTGCGAGAGAATTTTTGGTGGAAAGGCATGAAGAGGGACATTGCAGAGTTTGTGTCCAAATGCTTGACTTGCCAGAGGGTAAAGGTAGAGCATCAGAGGCCTGCAGTTTTGCTTCAAAACCTACTGATACCTGTATGGAAGTGGGAGCACGTGACCATGGATTTTGTGGTGGGATTGCCGCATTGTAGCAGAGGCTTTGATTCCATTTGGGTGATTGTGGATAGGTTGACCAAGTCGGCTCACTTTTTGTCGGTGCGTGTCACCTACACCACTGAGAGATATGCAAAGCTTTATATTGAGGAGATTGTTCGATTGCATGGAGTCCCAGTGTCGATTGTCAGCGACAGGGATCCTAAATTCACCTCGAGATTTTGGTAGAGTTTGCAGCAGGCTTTGGGGACTTCATTGAAGTTCAGTACGGCTTTCCATCCGCAAACTGATGGTCAGTCGGAGAGGACTATTCAGATTTTGGAGGACATGTTGCGAGGGTGTGTTCTTGATTTCCGGGGAATCTGGGATGACTATCTTCCATTGGCAGAGTTTGCTTATAACAATAGTTATCAGTCCAGCATCGGTATGGCACCTTATGAGGCACTGTATGGAAGGCGTTGTCGTACGCCTATTTGTTGGAGTGAGGTTGAGGAGCGCCAGTTGTTGGGGCCCTAGTTCATTCAGCAATCAGCAGATGGGGTAAAGTTGATCAGAGAGAGGCTGAGGGTGGCTCAGAGTCGGCAGAAGAGTTATGCTGACAACCGCCGCAGAGATTTAGAGTTTGAGGTGGGTGACCGAGTGTTACTTCGAGTTTCACCTTGGAGGGGAGTTATCCGTTTCAGAGGTAAAGGAAAGTTAGCTCCCAGGTATGTGGGGCCTTATGAGATCACTGAGAGAGTTGGTGTGGCAGCTTATCGATTATCCTTACCCGCTGAGTTGTCTCGATTGCATGATGTTTTTCATGTATCCGCTCTTCGTAAGTGCATTGGTGATTCTACTCATATTTTTCCAGACGAGGGGTTAGAGATTCAGGAAGACTTGTCTTATGTGGAGGAGCCATTGAGGATCATTGACCGGAAGGAGCAAGTGTTGCGCTCTAAGATTGTGCGATGGGTGAAGGTCTTGTGACGGTACCATGGCTTGGAAGAAGCCACTTGGGAGGGCGAAGAGGCCATGAAGACCAAATATCCTCACCTATTCAATTCAGGTATGTCTTTATTTTCGAGGGCGAAAATTTCTTAAGAAGGGGAGAGTTGTCACACCCGAACCAAATTAAATAAATTAAATTAAAATATTATAATAATTTAGAAGAAAAGATGAAGGAAAAAAATAAATGAGAGAGTTAACATTTTATTTAAAGCTATAATGATTTTTTTAATAAAATACAAGGCAATTTGTATTTAATTGCATATAAGAGTGAGAGGTGGCTCCCAAGGGGAAATAACATGTTTAGTAGAGGGCAAGGGAGTCTTTTAATATTAAAATCTGTCATTATAGGTATAAAAGAGAGTTTACTCTCCATTAGGGTTATACAAGATTAATTGGTGGGCTATAGATCTAGAGAAGGATTAAGGGAGAGAGTGGAGAAAAGCTTGGGTTAGAGGGCTTTGGAGAAGGATTTTGAAGAGAAACTCTCAAGCAACCTTGTTCACAACATCAATTAGGTAAGATCTGTGTTTTTACATTTTTAATTTCATGCTTAATTAGCCCTGGATTAAGGGTTCTTCCTTAATCACGTTTAGGGGCTGTTTAAGTAGACCTAGTTGACAAAATCATGTTTTTAGGTGTTCTAAACTTGATCTTTGAGGCTAAAACTTTGATATGATTTGAGGGAAAGGATTTCAATCAGGTTACAGTAGTTGGTTTGGGGTTTTTACACAAAAAAATCGAGTTTTAGAAGGGGTTTTGTCGAAGGTGATTAGTAAATCGATTAGCAGATTTTCGATCTGCTCGATTCTGCACGAACCGGTATGCGCACCGGTACACCGGCCGGTGTGCTGGGCGGCATACCGGGTGTCATACCGACCTTCGTTAAAACGCCCAGTAAACCTAAGGAAAAATCAAAAATTAGAATTTGTACTAACCGGCATGCCGGCCGGCATGCCGGGCGGTATACCGGGTGTATACCGGTTTGGATACCGGTTTTGGGTCATTTTGGGCAGTGAATTTGTCCTTTATAAAAATCGATATTTTACACTAACCGGCATGCCGGGCGGTACACCGGCTGTGTACCCGTTATCATACCGGTTAGAAGGATTTTGGGGGAAATGGTTTTGGTCATCGGGAATTAATATTTAATCAGTTTTAAAATATTTTAAGAAGAAATTCCTGATGGTGAGAGGCTGTAAAATTAGTAAATAAAATCCTTAAAAATTATAATTTAGTTTTTGGAAGGATTATTTATACGTGGTTCCGTTATAACAGAAGATCAGCCCGGATCTTCAAAGGCACCCCAGTAGATTCACATACGGCGAGCTTACCTTACTCGGTGAGTGTGTAGCTACCTTTTATATATGTGCTTTGTTTGTACATGAGATTTTGTGGAGTTGTGGTAGTTACGTGATTTTTATGTGATAAATGCATAGGAATAGTTGTTCTTACTTCCTACTTGCAAGTATGTGAAAGAATGAAAAACAAATTATAATATGTCGGTGTTGGGACTGCGGGACCAACGGCATGAAAAGAGAATTGTGGTATGTTGAGGTTGGGACTGCGGGACCAACAGCATACAAAGAGGATTGTGACATGTCTAGGTTGGAACTGCGGGGCCAACGGCATGAAATATAGATTGAAAAGTGCTTTAAGCAATGTGATATGTCGAGGTTGGGACTGCGGGACCAACGGCATAAAAGATGATGGGGAAAAACCCCTTTTTACATGTTGAAGTCGGGCTGCAGTTCGGTGACATGTTGTGTATTGAGGTTGGAACTGCGGGGCCAATAAAAGAAAAAGATACAATGAGTATGTTATACAAAATTACAGAAAAACAATGCATGAACGTGATATGAATACGTGATAGATGGGGAGAGTCACCACCCCTTGGACAAATGCATATTTACGTGATAGATAGGGGAGAGTCACAACCCCTTAGTTGCTTGTTCTTTGGTTGTACTTTAGCTGTACTTTACATGTACTTTGCATGTACCTTGTGAGTTCTCTTTACATTAGCAAAGTGCATATATTGACTGTTGTAGCTGACACTACTGGATATCTTTTGCTGTTTTGTTTTGCAATTTATATCCAGGTCAGGAGGAGTAGCTGGTTCACTTTTGACAGCCATTGCCAGGATTGCCTTGCCGAGTCGTTTTTAGAGGTTGCTCTATGTTGGAGATTTTTACTTTCAGTTTCAGTAGAGGGTTTGAGATAGAGACTGTTCTACTTTTTTGGTTGAGCTATGAGACTTGTGTTGTTAGGTAGTGGAGTTTTCTTTTACACTACTGGTTGGAGTTTTGATATTCATATTTCCGCTGCGTTGGTTTTACTTTACAATTAGACTTGTGAGTTTATAGTAATTTTTATCACTTGAGTTTTCAGTTGTGGTACTTCGTAGTCATTATCCGTTGTCAGTTTTTAATATTTTTAATATAATCTGGAATGGGTCGTGACACCTTGTCCCAAATGTGGGAAAAATCATGGAGGAGAATGCTGGGCTAGAGGACCACTCAAATGTTTCGGATGTGGAAAAGGACACTTCAAGAACAATTGCCCTGGCGTAGCTACCGGAGCAAATACAGTACAAGTTGGAGGCCAGAGGACCAACACCGACAATCAAGGAAACCAAAACCAGAGGCAAGGGAGAGCTTTTGCACTTGTCCCGGGTGACCCCAAGAATGACGAAGGAATCGTGGCAGGTAGAATTTACATCTACAACCTCCCTACTTATGCATTATTCGATTCAGGATCCACACATTCGTTTATCTCTGAATCCCACACCAACGAAATACCAAAGAATCCTGAACCATTAGACTCTGATCTATTGGTGTCCCAACCAATGAGTAAGGGAGTTTTATGCTCGATAGTCTTTCGAAACTGTGAAGCTCATATCGGAGGAGTGCCAGCGCTTATAGACTTAATACCCTTAGCTATGGCCCATTTCGATATGATAATCGGCATGGACTGGTTATCTAAGCTCAATGTGAAAATCGATTGTGCGGCGAAGCTCATCACCTTTGAAGCATCAGGATAAGAGTCTAGACTCCAGGGAGAGAAGATTTCCTCACCACCTTGTTTTATTTCTGTGTCAAAGGCTCGACAACTTTTGCAGAAAGGTTGTCATGGATACTTGTGTAGTATCTTTACAACTCCAGCGAATCAACCCTAAGTTGACGACATTCCAACGGTCCGAGATTTTCTCGACGTATTTCCAAAAGAACTACCAGGAATGCCCATTGACCGAGAAATCGATTTCCCTATCGATATTATGCCCGGATCTCAACCAATCTCAAAGGCACCTGACAGAATGGCACCATCCGAACTAAAAGAATTGAAGATGCAGCTGCAAGACTTAGTGGACAAGAATTTCATCCGGCCTAGTTCGTCGCCATGGGGAGTGCCAGTCCTGTTCGTGAAAAATAAGGATGGAACTATGCGTCTATGCATCGATTACCGAGAACTGAACAAGATCACCATCAAGAACAAATACCCGTTGCCGCAGATTGACGACTTGTTTGATCAACTTCAAGGATCTCAAGTGTTTTCAAAAATCGATCTTCATTCCGGCTACCATCAGCTTAAGGTCAAGGCAAAAGACGTTGAGAAGACTGCTTTTCGCACAAGGTATGGCCACTACGAATTTTCAGTGATGCCGTTCGGAGTTACTAACGCGCCAGCAGCATTCATGGACCTCATGAATCGAATCTTCGCCAACCACCTCGACGATTTCGTAATAGTATTCATCGATGACATACTCATCTATTCAAAAGACGAATAGCAACACGCAACTCACCTGGCGGAAGTACTTCAAATCCTCCGAGAAAAGAAACTCTACGCAAAGTTCAACAAATACGAATTTTGGCTCGAGAGCATTCATTTCCTCGGCCACATCATCAACAGAGAAGGAATTTCAGTAGAACCCCAGAAGATAGAAACTGTTTCCAACTGGTCTGCCCCTACCTCAGTAGCAGAAGTCCGCAGCTTTCTCGGACTTGCCGGCTATTACCGACGCTTTGTCAAAGACTTCTCAAAGATCGTCGTACCAATGACGCAACTCACTCGGAAGGGAGAACCTTTCTTCTGGACCAAAGAACGTGAAGAATGTTTCCAATAAGATGCAAGTGGGGGAGATTGTGACACCCCAGTCTAAGGTGTCACCTGTAGTCCCGGAAGGGAGATTCGGGTCGATGGACAAGTCCCACATCGCTTGGTGGATGTAAGTTGTGTGTACTATAAATAATAGATCATGAACCTATCTTGCACTCGGGGGACTAGGATGCGTTTTGATGCAAGAAGGAAGAGTCATTGCCTATGCCTCACGACAACTAAAGCCACATGAGAAGAACTACCCCACTCACGACCTAGAGCTTGCAGCGGTCGTTTTCGCACTAAAGATTTGGCGCCACTACCTGTACGGAATCACTTGTGATAATTTCACTGATCACAAGAGTTTGAAATACATCTCCACCCAGAATGAGCTAAACCTCAGGCAACGACGATGGTTGGAACTCATGAAGGACTACGACCTAAACATCCAGTATCATCCCGGGAAGGCCAACGTAGTAGCAGACGCACTCAGCAGAAAAGGGCGTCCTTATTTAGCTCACCTTTCGACGATCGCAATCGACCCGATCAACATAGAAGAAACCAAAGCATTCCAGCAAGACGATCCCAAGCTGTGGAAAATTTTCAAAGACGCCAAAAGCAATCCAGATAGAGAATTCACCATTCACAACGGCCTACTCAAATTTCGCAACCGCATATGCATCCCCAATCAAAAAGAAGTCAACAGGAAGATCATGGACGACAATCACAGATCCAGATTTGCAATTCATCCAGGACGAACGAAGATGTATCAAGACATGAAGAAATCATATTGGTGGATGGGAATGAAACGAGACGTTGAAGACTACGTCAGCCGCTGTTTTCAATGCCAACAAGTGAAAGCTATCCGACAGAATCCAGCAGGACTACTCCAGCCATTACCTATTTCAAAATGGAAATGGGTGGACATCACGATGGACTACGTCATCAGATTTCCACGATCAGCCAAAGGGAACAATGCAATTTGGGTCATCGTCGACCGATTGACCAAATCAGCCCACTTCATACCTATCAAAAACACGTACTCAGTGGACCAGATGGCCGCCACTTACGTTCGAGAAATCATCTGACTACATGGAACCCCCATATCCATTACTTTCGATCGAGACTCACGCTTTATATCGAGATTCTGGAAAGCACTTCAGAAAGCCATGGGAACAACACTCAATTTCAGCACAGCTTTTCACCCACAGACAGATGGACAATCCGATAGGACAATTCAGACTCTAGAAGACCTACTTCGAGCATGCACACTGGAATTCCAAGGGAGCTGGGAGGAGCACCTACCATTAGTAGAATTCGCGTACAACAACAGTCATAAAGCAAGCATTAGGATGTCACCATTTGAAGGCTTGTATGGAAGACGATGCAGATCACCAGTATGCTGGACAGAAACTGGAGAGACAGAACTTACTGGACCAGAGATTGTGCAAGAAACCACGCAGAAGATCAAGCTGATCCAGGAACGATTGAAGGCATCCCAGGATCGACAGAAGAGCTATGCAGATACGCGACAAAGGGAACTCGAATTTCAAGAAGGCGACAGAGTGTTTCTGAAAGTATCACCCTCGAATGGCATCATCAGATTTGGGAAGAGAGGGAAGCTGAATCCTCGCTACATCGGACCATTCGAAATCCTTGAAAGGATTGGCCCCGTAGCTTATCGTCTAGCACTTACTCCCAAATTAGTTAACGTCCACAATGTCTTTCACGTATCAATGTTTCGACAATATATCTCAGATCTGTCTCATGTATTGACCCAACCACCGATCCAGATCCATGAAAATATATCTTATGAAGAGTGACCAGTCAGAATCCTAGATCGACAGGAGAGGCAGCTCAGGAACAAGATCATTCCGCTAGTGAAAGTCTGGTTGGAAAATCAATCCGGCAATGAAGCCACGTGGGAAAAAGAGATCGATATGCATCAAAAGTACCCGCAGTTGTTTACATAAGGTATATACCTAACGAATCTTTTCGCATCCATTAAAATCAAGTTTGGGGACCAAACTTCCATAAGTTGGGGAGGATGTAAAACCCTGACCCTAAGAATTAGTCTATTTTAAAGATTTCCCGTCAAAAATATAAAAATAGGAAAATAGAAACCTAAGGTTAGAGAGCAAGTAAGAATAACGCCCGACCATGGAACCCTTCGGCCGCAAAGGCTTTCGGCCCAGAACTAAGAAAACCCGAGTGGCCGCACTACTGCCGAGCAGCCGGACTGCCGAGCAGTCGGTTGCCGAGCAGTCGAGCGATCGGACTACCGGACTGCCGAGCAACCCATGCGCCTAAGGCTAGACCTTCGGCACCTTCTGCCCTTCGGCCATCTCACCCTTCGGCCAATTCGGACAAATAGGAAAAGAACAAGACCCGAAAAAAGTACAAAGGATCTCTGCAAAAGCTGAGCTCCCGAGATTCCCGCCAAAACGCTGTCACCACCAGGAATCCCGCCGAAAAGTTGTCGGGAATAACGGCCGGTCGGCTGACACCACAACCGGACAAACGACGCGCGGCTAAAAGCTGCAGCTGCCAGGAAATCAGGCAGGCGCCGCCCACCGGTCGGCCAGAATCCTTTTGGTGCCAAAACGACCCCCAATCCTCCAGCCTATAAATAGAGACCCCGAGACCCTTCAAACTTCACACCACCCTTCTCCCCAAAGCATAGCTGCTGCATATTGCCCTCTATTTCTCTCTAGAAGTTGTTACGACTCTCCACCGTTCGGCACCCCACCGTCCGTCCAGAAATACAAAGTCCTTACTTGTCCAATCAGTCGGACAAGCTTCCCCATACCCCCTTAGTGTCCGGCCAGCTCTTTGCCGAACACTACCCGAGCAAAGAAGTTCAAGTCTCAGTCCAACCGAACCACCCTCCAGCTTAGAGTTTCAGCTCGGCAACCACCCAGGCCAGAAGCTCTCAGGTAAACTCTTGACCACTTCGGTTTACCTTGTCATTTTCTGTTCGGCAAGTCCTACGAAGGACTCAGCCGCACAAAAGGCTAGCCCAATAGCTTCCTTTTAGCTCCTGCCGACGCATCCCACAACCCCTTTTCGGTTCGACATTAATACCAAAGTGCGCGACACTTAGCTGTAGTAAGACCAGACTTTCCATAGACCCAGTCACGACTCGTGTTTTTTATTTAAATTTCGACGTTTTAATTAATTATCGATACTTTTAGACTTCGCATGATCTTGAGCGAGGGTGTGGGAGAGCCTTAAGACGTCAATTTAATGTAAGGAACATTGTAGAAGTGTCGGAACCGTAGAATGGTCGAACCGGAGTCAAAGGACTCAATTCAGCACAATTTTCTGGTCCGGTCGTCCGGACCACGGCCTGGTCTCGTCCGGACGAGCCAGGTAGGGAGGAGACAAAAACTTGCAGGTTCGGTCGTCCTGACGACGGTGGGGTGTCGTCCGGACAAGGTCAGCAGGGAGGTTTTAGTTTGCTTCAGGAGTTGTCGTCCGGACGACGGGGTTTCCCGTCCGGACGAATGTGCGTCGTCCGGACGACGGTCAGGTATCGTCCGGACGAAGGTCGTAGATTTGTGTTTTTGGGAGAGTTTAATGAGGGCTATTTTGGTCCTTTCACCATTTTTTTTCAAACCCTTGGGGCTAAATTCGTGGGAGAGTTCTTTTCTTCCTCACTTTCAACCTCACTCTCTCTCTCTACCTCCTTCCAAACCTCCATTGTTCTCTCCCTTCTCTCCTCCATTTATCTAGCTTCCTCAAGGAATTTGAAGAAGATCAAAGGAGGAACCTTGCTCTCCTCATCAAGGGCTTTCCAATAAGCCGAATAGTTTCGTCATTCGCCGAGTTCGGATTTCTAGGGTTTGCTCAAATCTCTCAAGATAGGGTGATATCCATCACTTGCTATGTTCTAGGTTATGTTTTCTTCTCCCTCTCCTTGAAATCCTAGCATTGTTGAGAAATTTCGTATATGCATGATTTTTTGTAAAATTGACCTAGGGCTTGAGATGTTATCATGAAATTGGTGGTTCAAATGAAGTTCCTAGGGTCTTATGTTCATAATGCTTGAATCAATTGCATGCTAGAATGAGTCATGTGAAAACCCCCAAATTTCGTATAAATCCTAACTTATAAAATTGGGGCTTTTGGTCAATTAGAGGTCAATTGATTAAATGGACATTGAATATGTGAAATTGGGCCTCAACTAGGCTTAATGGGTGAGTTTTTACTATAGGTCATGTTTCATGGAAATTTTTCGCACATTGTGTCATGTTGCGTAAATTATAATTGCAATCAAATTCATCACGATTATGTAAAGCCTTGAACATGACGAATTGACCTTGGTAAAATTATCAACGGGAATGTACTTGATCTTTAGGGATTCTCGGGGTTCGATAATTTGTAACAATGATATGGGATTTATATGTTCTAAGCGGGAATGTACTTGAGTTTTAGGGATTCCCGAGGTGGTCGCTCCACCCACGACTTTGTGCACAAAGGGGGCTACGTGAGCCCTCCCAACGGCCTTTGGGGAAGACGGTTTAGGTTGGTTTAGTGTGTTGCCGAACCACTATTTCATTCCTACCCTATTAATGTTACAAATGATTTGTGAATGAATACGGAATGTACTTGATTTTTAGAGATTCCGGGATTTATATCACCTTGACGAGTTTGGATGAATATGGAGTGTACTTAATCTTTAGGATTTTTAGGGATCCCGCGGTATATGAAAATAAGAATAAAATGTTTGTGGGATATACTTGTAATGGAATCCCCATGGTCATAACATTTGAGAATATTGGAACGAACGTGGAATAACGATGGGACATTGAAAGGAGAAACGATTATGACAAATATGCACTCGTTCGGCTTGATTTTAGTATCCTTGGTTAGTGTCTTCACTTGTATGTTGGCTTGCGGAGTCACATTGTAGATGTCGGATCATTACCCTGCATTGTCTCATGCATGTTGCCTACATTCTTCTGTACATTCACACACTCGTTCACACTAGCCTAGGGCATGCTTGTTGATAGATATTTCTCTACTTTAGCGTGACACGCTCTTTTTTTAAAGGTTCTGCAGGTAAGAAACCAATGGTGGAGGACCTCGAAGCTCCTTGAGTGTTTAGAGAGTTTTGACATCTTTTTGGACTTTATGTACTATTTATTCGAAATACCCGGTTTGTGGGTTGTTGACCATATGGCATGTAATAACTAAAACTTCGTTTTACCTTCTCTTCTACCTATTCTATGGTTTGAACTATGGTTTGGTATTTCCGCACTCACTCTCGGATTTTCGGTAAACTTGTAATGGGATGTGATTGGTTTTTAGACTTTTATTTAATGATAGTGATCCATGCTTGTGTCCCCATTTGTAAGCAAATAGTATTTTAATGTTAATAAAAAAATGGTTTGAAAATCCGGGGCGTGACAACTTGGTATCAGAGCTTTCGGTTTCGAAAACTTAGGCCTTTGGGGAGACTCTTAGTCTCTATGGGTGCATTGAGTTTAAATTTACATCATCTAGCATGTGTGTGTGAGCATTTGAGCATGCATTGGTAATGATCCGTAGGTTGGTGTCGGTCAAGGGAGAACTTCATGTGCATTGCTCTACTCTTGGGTCGTAACCCTGTTTGTTGATTCCATTGAGTGTGAGAATCCTTTTCTTGATATGATTGAGTTTACTTCTCCTTGATTGAGACTTTACATAGTTGATTGAACTATCCATTCGAGCCTTGTCATGTGCTCTATTCTTATGTTATTCATGATCTTTTGTAGAATGCCTCCACATCGTAACATCGCTTTGGGAAGAGGTCGTAGGAACGATGTTGAGGAAGCTCATAGCGAGGAAGTGGACGATCACCGAGCAGGTGTGGAGGATGTTGTACCTCCCGTCATTCCGGTTCCTGCTCCTGAGGGGCTTGTCGCTCCTGGTCAATTCGCTCGAGAGCTTGCGGCCACCATGGTCGAAGCTAGTCGGGGACTTGCCGCTCCTAGAGGTAATGCGAGTGACCGCACTCTTGATGCTTTGCGAGAATTTAGGCGGATGAACTCAGTGGGGAAGGTGAGCCACTTGAGGCTGACCATTGGCTAGTGGAGATTCGGAGAGTATTCGACACGTTGGGCATTGGAGAGGATAAGTTGTGTATTACCTTTGCGTCCTATCAGTTTTCGGGAGAGGCTATTCTGTGGTGGAGTTCTATTGTTGAGATGAGACGCGCTTGTCTTCTAGCCGATGGAGATGCTGATCCACAGGCTATCATGGATCCCATCAGCACTATGACGTGGGAAGACTTTTTGGCTACTTTTGAGAACCAGTATTTTCCGGAGAGTTACAGAGATCAGCTGAGGGAGCAGTTTGAGTACCTAGAGCAGGGGACGATGTCTGTGTCCCAGTACACTTTGAGATTTCAGGCTTTATCTCGATTCGCAACGGACTTGGTCAGTTCAGAGGAACGGAAATGTAAGAGATTCGAGA
>NMUG010000010.1:0-37521 GCA_002855965.1 Monotropa hypopitys
CTCCGGGAATGAATACCTATGGACCAAAACAAAACTAAAAAGATATTTCATGATTTAAAACAAGAGTTTTGACCACGGAATAACATGACACGGATCCAAGGACCAAGACATGAGGAGTAGACCACAAAGGAATACGATACCAAATGAAGCACGGGTCATTTTATGAACCTTGAACGTCGATAAGATCACCAATTTGTTGCCGAAAAGCTGCATCCAAATCTTCGAAGCTTGGAAATAGGAGCATCTACCTATGCTACCCCAAACCAAACTAAAATTAAGATTAAAAGAAGATTCTATACAAAGTTTCTACTAAGTTGATTCGGTTCTGGAAAAATGCCAACATGAAAAGCCGGTAACACAAGGCATTGTAATAATAAGGATCATTGTGATGGGTATCTTGTGTGTGGTTGATTAGTACTTTATCCTTTTGGTTTGTATACTCTTTACCCGTTTAACACTTCTCAAAAAAAATATATGCTCCAAAATTTGGGAGTGTTACAGTTGGTATCAGAGCGCTCGTTCCAACTTACCTAGATCTTGGGTGAGACTTCTAGTCTCAATGAGCGCACCGTTTCTTTTGTGTAGCTCTGAGGGATTGCATTTAGAGTGCATGTCATGTGTATCTAGGCATTGAATGTGTGTGCATTGCATGGATCTCATAAAACAACAATGTTTTTATAACTCGAAATAACAAAATGGTTTGGAAATACACGGTGTCTACTCCTTCGAGTTGGTCTTGTTGTTGTTCTTTTGGGATTTTGAGTAAAATCCTGTCTTTCTCGAGGTGACTTTCAGGTCTGTCTTGGCATTGGTTAGAGGATCCTGTCGATATTGGACTTGTGTGTTCCTGTTATATCCTCTTGTTGGTAGTGTTGTCACCTACTCTGTCGTGGTGAACCGTTTCGAGTTCCTAGTTCTTAGAGCGCGAATGAGTTCCTTCGTTGGCTCTTGTGATGGTTTATCTTCGTGTTCTTCGATATCGGTTGTTGGTGGTTGCAGTTATGGCTTGTCGAGCCTATCTCTTCGTAGGAAGCGAATCTTCATTGATGTCGTCGTGGCTTTTGAGCCTATCCCTTGCAGCGGATGATGGATTTTGTGACGGTTTGTCGATGGATTCTCGTTTGCTCTCCTAGTGAGAATAAGGATTTCGCGTGCGATTAGTTAACCGTCTCTTGAGATCTCTCTCTTGTGATCCCAGATGAACTCCTCGTGCAATATTCCTTGTAGAAGAATGTCGTTCTCATTCACATTAATAATTGGATAATCGTTCTTTGTGGTTGGAAAATGGTAGTGCTCTTGCGAGTGAGCCTCGAATTCTATTTCTCTTCTGAACGTTGATCTTTGAAGTTTGCCACTTGCCCTGTTGGCTCCGACTATTTTCTCGTGGTCGAGTTTTGACTCCCATTCTAGTTGCGTGGTTGGCTTCTTATCCGATAGCCTGGTTGTTGATGGCTGCTTACTCTTGGGATTGATTTGATCCCCCTGTCTCGTTTCTTTTCTTGTGTAAGTTGTGAAATCTTGGAATGGCCTTGTTTGTGAAATTGAAAATTGTGGTTGCTTCTTGATGTGTTAGCACTTGGTGGTCTACCGATTGTAACTCCTTGGAAATTCAGGATATCTCGGTGTGATAAGGCCTTGTAGTGGCAGAGCTTGTATGTGTGATTCACTTGGGATGTGAAGTATCCTTGGATTAGTAGGTTTTCCTTGCGGACTAGTACCTAGTGGTTAGTAATGACAGTACTTTGCGTTTGTTTGATGCGAGAGTTGATCTTGACTTGTGGTTTGAGGTTATTTGAAGATTTGTATTGTGCTTAGTACTTTGCGGTTGCGGTTACTCACTGATGGCTAGGTGGTTACTTGGTCATTTGGTTATTTGGATGTTCGGTTACTCAGTTGATTGGTTGTGTGGCTATTTGGCTAATTGGTTGTTTGGTCATTTGGGTATTTGGTTAGCCAGTTGTGACGGTGATTTGGTTGTTTGGTTAGTTGGATTGTGGAATAACTTGAGAAATAGCCTTGTGATGAAATTGTCTCGATTGGTTATTGGGCTTGTTGTGTGAATTGAGTGTTAGACCTCCTTTTGAGGTGCCTTGGTGTTTGTTCGATGACTTGTCGTTGTTGTAGTTGTGTTATGAGCTGGAAAAGTGGTTGGAGGATTTTAGTTCCCCCTTGACGTTTTGGAGTGATGGTGTGTGACTATCTTGTGGTTCTTCTTAAAAGCGGAATTTGGGTTCTTACCTTATTGGATGATGATGTAGAGAGTAAATAATTTTGGATTAAGAGATAGAAGTGTAGTGACCTTGGTTGGTGACTTAGAATTTGGGATGCGGGTTTGACTTGAAGTCATTGTTTTGGAAGAGACGAATAAGTTAGTTGATGGATTGGGGTACCGTGTGTCTTGCTTGGGATTTGCAGACGAGAGTTAGAGTGGTTGTCGCATTGCGGTATGAGGTTATATTAAGTGAATCTTGGTTTGGGCAACTCATTCGCTTTGTCTTGGTTGTGCGATGTTGATTGGTCATATGCCCCTATTGGCATGTCGGTTTCCTCCTTGTTAAATCTTTGCGGGATCGGTGAGTGGATGTCGTCCCTTAGTTGCTTGTTGACTCGTCGACTCTCTTGGATCAGTGTGCTTGATCGATGGACTCTACCATCATTGTTGGAAGTGTTGTCGCATGCACTTGTGCCGTATCCTATTCGTCGCTAGGATTCCTTGTTCGTCGGAAGTGTGCGGATTGACTTCTCGTAGTCCTCGTTTTGCACACTCTTGTTTTGTGGGTTGCCTTGTGCGTTTTTTCTTTTTTGCCGTGTATTCGTACAAATCCAGGTTGTTGTTGTATCCGCTGGCGCCGTGTCCATTTGCGTTTGGACACTTCTCTTCTGCGAGGTTGTTTTCTTTGGAGCTTGTTGAGAGTGTATTGTCGGATTGGTTTGCGGTTGGTGTGATCAGTGAGATGAGTCTACTGGTATGTTGTGCAGCTGTGTTACGAGCGTTGGGGTAGAATATATGTGTCTCTTTGAAGTCGACTGCACCGACTTGGTTTGTGGTGATGTTTGTCATGACCGGTGTGCGTAGTCCGTGTTATGTAGTGTAGGAATGAACATGAAGGATTGTTTTGAGAAAGTGACTGGCCAGCACATCTCAAATCAAACTTCTTAATCATTCCAGTACCGCACTAGGTGTGTGCGGGTTAGTTTATGAGATTTTGACTGTTCGGTTCTTCTTTTGGTAGCGTTGTAGTTGTTTGGTGTGATTCGGGTGGCACAGTTGTTGTGTGTCCATCCCTTGTGGGTTGTCTTGCTTTCAAATCCTGCTTCGTGTCGGTTGGATTGTTCCTACTTGTTCGGAAACCTATTTCGGGGTAGTTTTGCACGTTTGTTATGATGAAGTTGTTGTGGACTTCCTTGCGGTAGTCGAAAACCGCTCTTTTATTTTTCAAAAATTTTAGAAAAATATTTGGAAAAATCAGAGTATCTGTATCGTGTCCGTATCGTATCCGTACCGTATCCGCGTATCGGTACCGTATCGGTATGTCCTAGGCATATCCTTCGCGTGTCGATGTATCCGTGTCGTGTCCACTCCTATCCTTGATGTCTCGGCACTTGGAAATTGTTCCGGCATGTCCACATTGTGTTGTGGCATGTTCTAGAATTTTGTGAAATTTTCTTGAAATTTCTCGGGGCGATATTCTTGCGGTTTGACATCAGTATCGTGTTTTGTTCGAAAATGCGTGTTTCTTGTTTGTTTGATCGGTTTGGGAACTTATGGTTGCGCGAAAACTATTTCTTTGGAAGTCTATATCTATCTCGAGGACGTTTTTCCTTTTGCTTGCGTTCGGTTCTTTATCGGCATTCCTTGCGTTGCAAAGTGTTCTGTGTGTTACGACGTGTTGCGCGTTTAAGGAAGTCGGTAGTTTGTTCGGTTTGCGATGGTGGTTGGGTGTTCGTGTGGGTAAATTTATTTCCTGTTGCGGATCTCTTTTGGTGTTGTTTGTTCGTTGGTGGAGTTGTTTCGGTTGGAAACCTCCTTGTCGTTGTTGTCGGTCCTCGTCGTGAATTCATCCAAGTGTTTGGTGTGGGTGTGCGTTTGTTGGGCGAAGTTGCTTTCTATTGAGGATCCCTCTTGGCATTATTGGTTCTCGTTGCAAGTCCATCCATGTTGGATGTGTCTCGGGTGTTATTCTCCTCGGGTTGGTGTAGCTCGATTCTTTTATCTTGGAAATTTCGAGGACGAAATTTTTGTAAGGAGGGTAGTTTGTCACACTCCGTAAATTTTAATGCGAAATTTATATCGTTTGGGAATCCCGTTGAACCTCCTCTTTAGTATGGCGCTTGTCCGAGGTGTTCGAGATGGCCTCGGGGATCATTATGCAGTTTATTTTTCAGTTTTGGTGCAGTTGCACCGGTGCAGGTTGGAGCTGCACCGGTGCAGGTTGGAGCTGCACCGGTGCAGGTGTTGTTCAGAGTGCACTGCACTCTTCTTGAAACAGTTGCACCGGTGCAGGTATTTGGTGCACCGGTGCAGGGTACCTCCAATAGCTTCTGTTCAGGTTTGCATCGGTGCAGGTAGGGTTGCACCGGTGCAGGAGTGGTTTGCACCGGTGCAGGTGGTTTTTGCACCGGTGCACAGTGGTTCTGGGTTGAGGCAGTAAGGGTGCAAATGGAGTTTGCACCGGTGCAGACCTGACTTGCACCGGTGCACCTGCTGCTCAGACCAAATCATTAAGGACAGTTTGGGGTTTTCTCATGGGGCCCTATATATGGGTTGGTCCGAAAATATGGGGTCATCCCCCTCATTTGCAACCCTAATCCTCTCTCTCTCTACCTCCCTCTTCAACTGTCTCCACCTTCTCTCCTCCATCCCTCTCAATCTGGTAGGATTGGGCCAAAATGTGAAGTTTTAACGATGCTCCTCGTCTCGCCCTCTTCACGGTGATGTGCTTGGATTGTTCTCGATCGGTAAGTTTCATTCCTCTCATTTTGGTTCAAGATTTTCGGTTGCTAGTCTAATGTTTTGGTCTTATTGAACATCGTAGAGTATCGCGAGGGCTTCGCGTTGGCGGGCTCGGTTTACTCCGGCGATCATGGAGTTTTCCAGTGACTTTTCCAGTGAGCGTCATCGGAGCTCCGACGACATAGAGTTCTCTATCCCTCTCGGTTGTAATGTTGGATCCCTTGGTTTCCCACTTATTCGTTTCATGCAAATCCGTCAATTTGATGTAGTCGCGAAATTTGTGTCATCGGATCGTCGTTCGTTTAAATTGATTGCGTAGAAATATAGTCTAGGGTCTCGGTATACTCCCTTAGATGTTAATTGTTCGATTTAAAGTCAAATTGTGAAAAGCCCCAATTTTTGTGGAAAATCCGCTGGTGTCGATTTGTGAAATTAAATCGGGAAAATACTTGACTTGGATCCTGTCGATTGTGGATGGATTTAGAACGATGTTTTGATACGTTTTGTGGAAAATCGAACTAATGGAACATTTTGTGAACGAACGACATGTTTTGTGAAATGAACAGAAATGTTTTAGAAATGGACGTTTTGTGAATAAACGGAATCGGTTTGGGAAAGGAAAGTCACATTTTGAGTTGGTACGTTGACTAGGAGGTTGTTGCCCTAGGTCACACGGAATGATTGAACGAAATGATAAAATGTGACACTTGACTCTTTACGAGGAAACTGTTTACTCTATACGAGGACTGGATACTGATGAGTGGCTATTGATTCGGGTTGCTTACCTTGTGTCATTATTTAGAGTGGCACATGACATTGCGCAATGGAGGTTTGACTGGACCTTCCCGGTGAGCCGGGGAAAACAGGAAATGACACGACATGGAGTTGACGAGCTCCTATGCGGAACTTGCCAATACTCCGTGATTGTTGATTGATATTTGCCTTGCTTCTACCAGAAGGCATGGTAATGGAATACACGTGAAACTTGAAATGTAATGGGAATTGGAACACGTTTACATAACGGAAGACGAGTCCTTTACTTAGTGTGAGTCAACACTTGAACATAGTTCCCTTTGGCCTTGTCTAGGCAACTATTTTGGTAGACATTGGATACTGTTGCTTCTCTTTCTCGAGTCTTGGTCAGACACTGGTTTTACTGCTTTACGTTACGTTGAGTCGAGAGTGAAATATTTGAAAGAGAATAACTATTTTTATATGATGAGATCCATTGTATTGCATAGTTTACATTCATTGCATTGTCATACACTTGTACCCAATATTATAGACGGTAGGAGATAGACTATCTCTACCAGGCGGTGGTGCCTGACCCTCTACTTTTGTAGGATCGCTCCTCCTTGACTTGGAGTGGCTGTGGGATCCTTCATAGGGATTGGAGTTCGATCGGGCTGTAGTTAGGTGGTTTGCCTTTCGTTCTCACTACAGTACTTCTTTTCTTTTCTATTGGCCGGGTTGTACAGGATTAATTTATAAAATTCTAATTTGGCCTTTCTTTTATTTTCAGTTGATGCACTTGTACAGAGTTATGATGTAAAACCCTATTCGCATCATTTATTGATATTTCATTTAAACAAGGCATTGTAATAATAAGGATCATTGTGATGGGTAGCTTGTGTGTGGTTGATTAGTACTTTACCCTTTTGGTTTGTATACTCTTTACCCATTTAACACTTCTCAAAAAAAAATATGTTTCAAAATTTGGGAGTGTTACATCTAATCTGGATTCTTCTAGTCCATCAATCTCTCTGTACATAGCTTCCTCAAAGTCAAAATTTTCTAGATCATAATGTCTAGCTATTCTATGAGACATGACATCAATCTCCACTAATAGTACTGCATCTTGTCCATATACTAATTCAAATGGTGTAGCTTTTGTACTCTCTCTTTTGGAAGTTCTATAGGCCCAAAGAACTCTTGGTAATAGTTCATGCCATTCTCTTGAATTGTCCTTAACCATTTTTGATAATGTGTTTTTGATTATTTTATTGGTTGACTCCACTTGCCCATTAGCTTGGGCATAATATGGGGATGAATTCAAAATTTTTACACCAAACTGACTAGTATAATCAGTAACTTTTTTACCATTGAACACCGAGGCTTGATCAATAGTAATAGTTTCTGGAATACCAAATCGACAGAAAATATATTGCTCAATGAATGTTATTACTTGTTCTTGAGCCACATTCCTAAAAGGTATGACTTCTGTCCATTTGGTAAAGTAGTCTGTGGCTACAATTATGAATCCATGTTGTAATGAGGAATGTCGATGGATTTCCCAAATCATATCCATTGTCTAACCTCTGAATGACCAAGGTTTGACTATGGACTGCAAAGGATATGTTGGTACTCTTTGAATAGGTCCATGTTGTTGACATTTTTGGCATCCTTTTGCATAAGTAATACAGTCCTTTCTTATAGAAGGCCAAAAATACCCATATCTTTTTAATAGCCACTTCATTTTTTCTCCTGACTGGTGGGAACCACATAATCCTTCATGTATTTCCCCCATTACTATCATAGTCTGAGGAGAATTTATGTAGAGTAACAACACTTCATCTGATGATTTTCTGAACAATTCATCTTCTAATATGACATAATTAATAGCCCTTTGTTTTATTGTTCTATCATTTTTTTCACTAGGGTTATTTAGGAACTTTTTAATTGGTTCCCTCCAATCTACTGATAAAGTATTATTTAATACTTCCAATAATATTTCCTTTCTGTCGACAGAAGAAGGTAAGAATCTTTTTTAGATTTTGATCAGTCTGTCCTTTTGTCCTTCTGGATTTTTACTTCAGAAGCAATTTGTGAAATTTCATTGGCTTCATTGTTCTCTATCCTGAATATATATTTGAATTATATTTCATCAAACTTGGATATGAGATTCTTAACCTTTTCCCATTGTATATTTAACAATGGATGTAGGCACTTATATTACCATGTTACCTGTCGAATCACTAATTGGGAATCCCCTGATACCAGCAAATGTTTTATATTTAGGTCTAATGTTATTTCTAATCCAATAATTAATGCTTCATATTCAGCCTGGTTATTGGATAAGACCTTATTTTCATCCAATTGGAATGAAAATTGCAGCAGCTTTCCTTTGGGAGTTGTAAAAACTATTCCAGCACCTGCTCCTTTTTCATTCTTAGATCCATCAAATGATAATTTCCAAAATTTTATATCCACCATATAAATTCCAAAAATCTAGGTGAATATTTGGATGATTAGCTAAGAAATCTGCTAAGGCCTGTCCTTTTACTGCCTTCTGGGGAACATACTGGAAATAATATTCCACCAAGGCTAATAACCATTTTCCTTGTTTACCATTTAGGATGGGTCTTGATAAAATATATTTAATGACATCTGTTTGTGCAATAATATGCACCGTCGATGGTAACATATAGCATCTTAATTTTATAGCAGAAAAGTACAAAGCAAGGCATAACTTTTCTATTGAAGTATACATTGTTTCACAATCATTCAACCTTCTACTGAGGTAAAAGATGGCTTTTTCATGAACCTCCTTATTATCTTGTGCCAATAAACTGTCAATCGACTGATGTCCCGCTGATATATACAGCTTTAAAGGTTTGCCCATGATAGGGGCATTAACACAGGAGATGTGATTAATGATTGTTTTAGCAATTCAAATGCCTTTTGATGTTCTTCATTCCATCTAAAATCCCTTTGGGATTTTAATCTTAATAAAGGTGAGAAAACTAATGTCTTTCCTGATAGGTTTGATATAAACCTTCTTAGGAAGTTAACCTGTCCTAAGAACTGCTGTAGCTCTTGTTTAGTTGTTGGAGGTTGTGCTTTCAAAATTGACTTAACTTTTTCTTTGTCAACCTCTATTCCTTTGTGGTGTACTAAAAATCCTAGAAAATTGCCAGTGCAAACTCCAAAAGCACATTTCAAGGCTTCATTTTCAATTGGTATTTTCTCATTCTTTGTAATGTTAGTCTAAGATATTTTATGTGGTCATCAAATGTTTGTGACTTAACAACCACGTCATCAATGTATATTTTCATGAACTTTCCTATTAGATCATGAAAAATAGTATTCATTGTCCTTTGATAAGTTGCTCCTGTATTCTTCATTCCAAATGCCATCACAATTCATTCAAATAAACCTATGTATCCTGGACATCTGAAGGTTGTTTTATGCGTATCTTCTTCTGCAATGAAGATTTGGTTGTAGCCAGAATATCCATCCATAAATGATAGATATTTATGTCGTGCAGTTGCATCAACCAAATGGTCTGCAACAGGCATGATATATACATCTTTAGGAGATGTTGAATTCAAATTTCTAAAGTCAATGCATATCCTGACTTTTCCATTTTTCTTTATAAGTGGGACTATATTTGAAATCCACTCCACATATCTTACAGGTCTGATAAAACCAGTTTGAAACAACCTTTGCATTTCTTGTTTTACTGCTTCTTGTACATCAGGTGTCATCTGCCTTGGAACTTGTTGGTAAGGGATAAAATTTTTTTTAATGGGAATTTTATGTTCTACTAATTTCCTATCTAGCCCACGCATGTAAGAATAATTCCAAGCAAAACAATCCTTAAATTCAAGTAGTAGATACTTCAATTGACCTTCAATTTCACTAGGTAAATTGTCACATACATAAAGTATTTTGGGATTGTCTATGGATCCCACATTAAAATCCTCCAAAGGATCTTGAACATTTGCTTTCAAATCATCAAGTTTGGTAGGTACAGACTTTAAATCTTTCATAGCTAACTCCTTTATAGTTAAAAGGATATCATCAATGACACAATCTTCCCAATTACATGAGATAGGAATACTAGCTTCTAACTTCTTACATACAACATACGAAAATATCCTCTTAAAATTGGCTGTAACTACAGCTGCTTCTGGGAGTTGGCTATTCTGCATCTGGAAACTTTATATCTTGGTCTCTGGGCCTTGAAATAATATTAGGCCTAGTGAAGTCTTTGCTGATTTCCTTGAAACCTTTTTTGATGTATTTGAGGAATTTACTTTCAATAAGAGTGGCTCCACTTGACTTAACCTGTTGATCCTCTACCTTGATAGGCCATAAGTCTTTATCATAGAAACAAGCTTCTACATTGTTGGTGTCAGCCTTAAAAGGTTGTTTATTAGCCCAGTAGACTTCCATTTGTGGCTTCAGAAAAATCAAAGCCTGATGTAAAGAAGAAGGCACACAACTATTTATATGAATCCAATCCCTGTCTAACAAAGCATTATAGTTAGAACTGGAATCAATCACAAAGAATGTTGTGTTCATTTTTCTGTTGCCTATTTGCAACTGCAAAGATATCACACCTCTAGCAGGTGAACATCCTCCTGCAAAGTTTCCTACTGTAACTTCAGTAGGAATGAGATCTGCCTCTGTTTTATCCAATGTTTTCATTAGCTTGAAAGACAGAATATTGACAATTGCTCCATTATCAATTAAAACCTTGTTAATAGGTTTTTCATTAATATGTATCTTCATGTATAAAGGTTTTAAGTGTCTAGTTAAGTCATCAGTAGGAGATCTAAATTTCACACTTTCTTCTCCTTGTGAGTCTTTTTCTATCTCAATTAATATTTTTGATGAATCTTTTTCTGGATACTTATTAACAATTTTTGCTATTGCTTCAGTTTCATCTCTAACATCCCCTTCCAAGCTTAGGGGCTGGTTTGGTTTTGCTTGAAAAGTTTTGGGTAACACCAAAATCATATTACAAGAAAACTTACCTGGAGGTACTGACCCAAACTGGATGGCCTCTAAGGTCTGGCCAAAATCCATAGACTTTTGAGAATCTGTTTCCTCCTTGTCTTCTTTCAAGTCTTCCTTGATGAGATCTTAGTCATCCTCATAAATCATGAGCTCATCGTCTTCATCCTCATCTTCTGCTAAAACCTGTTTAAATTCAGCAATATTTTGTCTAAGGCTTTTTTTTAATTCAGCCTTTTGTTCCTTTATCGACAAAGTTTGTATTACAGAATTCTTCATATTTTCTTCTTTTCCTCTGTCGACATGAACTTCTCTTGACTGAACTATAATCCCTTGACTTGGGTTTGCAAGTCCTTTGTCAGGTATAGGCTTGTTCTTTTTTTCCCCAGTTACATATCCTTGATTGGTTTCTTTTACCTGTTGTGATGTTTCTCCAGGTGGTCTATTCCATACTAAAGGAACTTATTGCCTTGACATTTTGCTGGTCTTATGATTTGGCCAATAAATCTACTATTGTGGCAATCCCATCTTTGGATAATCATTCCTCATTTTTCTTTCTGAAAACTTTCTTTGTAGTTTTCTTTTTTGAGTATTAGTAATGGGTATGAATTTCCCATCGACTGGGAACTTAGGATGTTTTACATCCTCCCACATCTGATGTTTCAGATTTGGTGGTAGCACCATTCTCTCCTGGTGACCACCTCTCATAAATGAACCACCCCTTCCTGGTTTTCCAAACCTATGGTAGTGGTCTCTTCCCCTTTCATACATATGCCTTAAAGGAGGCATAGTTTTCATGCTTGATTTTCCTGGTAAAGCAGGTATTACTGACTTTCCCTTGAATAAGAAAGGGCCATGATCTTCTCCATACCATTTTGTCGACTGGGATGGAATAAAGATCCCTGGATCTTTACCTTCAAAAATTAACTTTGGACCTACATATATCTGTAAGTCATTGCCTCCCATGGTGTTAAACCTTATGGCACCTTTGGCATAGGTTCTATTATATTCTTTCCCAGCCATCACTGTTTCTCCTGTTTTGATTTCGTCTTCACATCTTAGACAAAAATAATTTTCAAACTGTCTTTTGATGTGAGAATCTTCATCAGTGTCCATATGCTCACTATCTTCTTGGATCTGCCTTTCAATTTGAGAGGCTAACTTTCCTTTGTTAAGTCTAGCTGTTACCATATTGACATCTATCATTGGGAATGGATCAATGTCTATTCCCATGACCTCTTTATCTCCCTTTTCATATTGCAGCAGATCTTTTTGGATCAGACCCTGCACACAATTTCGAAATGTTACACAATTATTAGTATTATGTCTAAAAGAATTGTGCCATTTGCAATATTCTTTCCCTTTCCTATCTTTTTCTGTAGGGATAACATGTCCTTGAGATAATGTTAAGAACTTTTGATTGATAAGTTCATCAAACAATTGATCTGCTTTGGACAGATCAAAGGAATACTGTCTATAATTAGATTGATTCTTTTTGTTTGGATAAGAGGATGGCATGTTCATAGGCTTTTCAGCCTTTGTTAAAGTATCACAAACCAGTGGTGTTTTGCCAATTACTTGTGCAACATCTATTTCTACACTTCCTTCTATATCCTGATAATATGTGCTCATAGACTTGTTTTTTCTTTGTTATCCTTCCATCAAAATGGCTTCATATCCTATAGCCTTTGATGTCATAACAAACAAATCTCTAAACTTAGTGCCATTAAAGTGCTTTTTGAAATTAAAGTCAAGTCCATCCTGGGCAAACTTGACTATTTCAGATTCTGGAATCAAAAAATTACATTGATTTCTGACCTTTTTAAATCTGGTCATATAGTCTTCAATAGACTCATTTTGTCTTTGCTTTATTTTTGCTAAGTCAGCTACAGATATTTCAAGTTGATGCCTGTAAAACTGTGCATGAAATTGTTCTTCCATTTCTCTCCATGAACGGATAGAGTTTGGAGGTAAGTTAATAAACCATGTAAAGGCAGTTTTTGTTAATGACTGTGGGAACAGTCTTAATTTTAAAATCTCATCATTATTTACTTCACCTATTTGTAGGCAAAATCTTCCTACATGTTCTATTGTCGACTGATTTTCCTCCCCACTAAATAGAAATAACTCAGGGATCCTGTACTGCCTAGGGAAAGGTATAGTGTCTACCCATTCTGGGTAAGGATTTTTAAACATGGGCCTTTCAATTTTTCTTAACTCAGGGCCATACATTTCTTGCATTATGTTAACTACTTGAGCCCTTAAAAGAGGCTCTTGTATTCTTCCTTCTGGACCATTATCTAGCCTCCTTATTGGGTTAACTTGTTCATCCCTCAATTCATACCCATAAGGATTATTTTGCCTTCTTCCATTTGGATTGGGCATAAATGGATTCTGGCCTAACATATTTTGGTTAACTCCCAATGGATGTTCAAAACCATTCATGTTAGGATTCATTTGATAAGGCCTAATTTCATGCCTAACATTAGGGTGTACTAGTCCTGCTTCTGTGTTAAAAGGGTGTATTTGATTAAATCCCATGTTTAAAGGGATAGTATTAGGAACATTTGGAACATTTTGATAAAAACTTTGATTAACAAAAGGATTCCTGTTTTCCAAAGGAATTCTATTTGCACCAGTGCCCATGTTATCAAAGATAGGATTATTAAATACCTGTGTAGGCAACATTCCTTCTCCTACATGGACTTGTTCATGTTCTCCCCTTAGATTATTCTGATCATTAGTAGATGCCTCCATTGGCTGTGCTTTTGTCATTAGAGTTTTGAATAAAGCCATCATCCTTTTGGCTGTTTCATCTTCTGGATTTATTAGTACTTTAGCAAATTCTTGAATCAAATCAAGTAAATCTTTTTCTAGACCACTTGTTGATCCATGTTCAGTAACCCTGGTATCCCTTATTTCTAGGTTCACATCCATATTTCTGTTTTCAACTTCAGACTCACCATTACCATTGGCAAGATCAATGTTGTCAGTGGTATTGATCACTGATGGTTGGTTATCTCTCCTGGCTCTAGGTGGCATCCTTGTAACTTCCAAATTATGATCCTCCTTCTAGCGCCAAAAACTGTTTGCCAAAAATCTGTGATTGTTATTCCTTCTATGTCTCAGTCGACAGGAATAAATACTTCCTGGAAATGTAACTGTTTTGAATGTGGTGGATGACTGGTTCACGCTTTGTTTCAGGACTTCTTTGGAAGCAATGAAACCGATGAAAACCAAAGAAATGAAGTGTATTGAAGATCAACAAGAAAAGTTCTTTTATAATCTCCAAAAGATAGTACAAATCGACAGAGCATGAGTCTTGTCGACAGAGGTTTACAACTACTCCTAGGATGAAATAAAAACTGCTAAGAAAAAGAAATATAATTGCTGAGTTATTGGGTTCTTCGTGTGTCCTTCTTGCTCTTTTGTTCTCTTTTTATATAGCCTGCAAGTATTTTGAATTTGGTTATTTTTCCCTCCTTGATTTCTTCAAATTTGGATAAGATTTGTAACTGCCCTTTTGTTGTTACGCCATTTGTCTAAAAAAATTGTTCTGGGCAGTTTTATTCTTCTAGAACTTCTTATTTGTAATTAATAATATTTCTTTATTTTAGCCCGCTAGTCTCTAGGCTTCTTTAATAAAAATTAATTATCATTTTGCTTAGGATAATATAATTTTTATAATGGAGAAATATAATTTATTTAGGATGTTTGATTCCGTAATTCTATGAAACTCAGGAAATTGGTCCATAAATTATTTTCTTTTTAGACCAATAATGAAAAACATCCTTATTACTTTTTGTTAGGGGGTAAGCCTTTCTTGCGGTGGTTTGCTGATGTGAACGGTGGAGATGAGCGGCTGGACCTAGCTGCACGGGAAACAAATGTTAGGCTACCGGCGGCGGCGCCGGTGGACCCTCCGATGGCAAAGTCAGCAAAAGAAAGCAGAGAGAGAAAGTAATTTGGCAGAGCTTGGGATAGAGTGAGAGTGTGTACCTCTGCATTGAATGCTCCTCTCTCTATATATATATATATAGAACATCGTAGAGTGGGAGACACGCGCTTTGGCGTGGGTGAACTGATGTGGTAGGTCATGGGGCAGTGCACCTGTCTCCTCTGTGCGTTTGAGCGTGTGGCCGACCGGTCGGCCCCAACAGTGTCAGGCGGCGCCGCCTGACAGCATTGGGCGGCAGAAAAACCGACAGAGCATGTCTGACATTCTGCGGGAATCACAGAAAAGCTGATTCTGTGTCAGGCGTGTGTCTGCCATGTGCGCAAAACCCGGGATGCTGCCACCGAGGGAATCTTCGTTGTGAACAAGGCGCTTTGTCCTGTCTGGCCGAAGCGAGCTGCTTCGGTGTTGCTCATTGTAGACCGGGCCGTCCTGGGCTAAGAGACCTCTGCACAGAAGTGATCTTAGAGGAGCCTCTGACATCGGCCATTGCTCGGCTCGGTCGCATGACCTTGATTGTAAGTTACGTCGGCTAGGCACCTCCTCTGGGCTTTGAGTCTCCGGGCCGGAGAGAGCCCTAGAGAGGCCCTGTCGTCGGCTAAGCTCTGTTCGGCCGTCTGTTGGCTGGCCTGTGCTGTAGTCCTCCTAGAGGAGGTCGTGGCTCCGGTCTCTTGAGAGTTTGGCCCCCAACAATAGCGCCTCAACCCCTTTGGCCAGGCATTTTGGCCGAAGCGGGGTTGACTCGGTGCCGATAGGTTGTGTAGGTGCCGAAGGGAGGAGCGTCGGACCACTGATTTGACTTGAGATTTAGACCGCTGTCAGCATTTAATGAACCGTCATTATGACATTGCTGACGCGTCGCGTTCTTAGGAGATGGCGCGTCTGACATGACGTCACGCGGACAGGTGTCGCGTCATTGGACGTCGTGCGCTTGATCTGGCGGTTGGGGAGTCTTACGTGTCACGCTGCGGTTGGCTGAAGCTGTGGCTGATGGGACAGCATGCAGACGCGTTGTCAGGCGTGTAGTGCCGGCACAACTTCCGAGGCGGCGCAATCATTACGTGAGCGGGGTGACCGTCTGGACCGGCTCGGCCGGTCACCCGGTTTTGATCTCCAGGTCTCCCCTATAAATAGGGGACTTAGGGCTTCTGGTAAATCCCGTTTGCCCTGCTCTCTCTCTCTCTCTCTAGGCGATTTCCGGCCATCGTGCGCTTGTTCTCCGGCGACCCACGTTCCAGCCCTTCTCTTCCTTCTTCCACAGCTCTCCAACCACTCTTTGCCTTCCAGGTATTCGCCCCATCCTTCTATGTACGTTTATGGTTGTCGTTTTCATGCTTTCCAGTCGATTTAGTGACTGCTGGGGTTGGAGGTTTGATCTTCCACCATTGTTGTGGCCTGGAAGCTCCCTGCGAGTTTCTGGGCTACAGAGGTAGGGGATGAACATCCACCCTCCCTTAGGCCGTACCGAACTGGCCTTGGCTGTTGGTTGAAGGCCAAGCCAATGGTTTCTCTGCGCTTCACCGCATAGGTTGATGCCGGACCGACTAATGGTGCCCTCTTATTTGTGTTCTTTTCAGATCCAACTATGGCTCCGAAGCGACGGTTCGACAAGTTCAAGCAGTAGCTGGACACTCCTGAGGACCTCCAGCACTTCCGCGAGGAGTACGCGATCCCGGACGACGTGCACATACTGCTAGCCCCCGTCGGCCACAAAGAACAGGGACCGCAACACATTCTTGTGCCGGTCGTTGCTGTTGTTGAGAGGGGAGTACGGTTCCCCTTTCATCCTATCCTTACCCAATTCTTCGGTGCGCTCGGCATCACTCCGTTCCAAGTAACGGTGAATGTATTTAGAATCCTGCTGGGAGTGGCCAAGTTGAATGAGTCCCTTCCACGGCCGGGCCGACTCACCTTCCCAGACATCTTCGGCTGCTATTATGTTGGCTACAACCAGAAATCGAAGAAGTACTATCTGGGCCTGGTCAGACCGGCCTGATTGCCGGCCTACCATACTCAGACAAGTATGCTGACGACGTCATGATTGTCTATGGCCGTTTCTTCACTCCACTTCCCCATGGGGCGGGGCATGTGTATACCGTGCCATTCTTAGAGGGTGTCCCTGGTAAGCTTTATTCCTTCGGCCAAAGTTTCTTCTTTCATTTTGATTTTGACTGTCTTCCTCTTGTGCAGACGTTGGGAGCCTCAGCGGTTTGAAGAACGTCGCCGACGCTGACAGGGTAAAGTCTTTTTCTGCCTTGTCAGAAGCTAGACGCTGGGCTCCAACACTGTTGGAGTATACTCCCTCCTACACCCACATGCTCCGGCCTCGACCTTCCCCGGCCGAGACATCTTCTAGGCGCTCAGCCGAGCCCTCTGCTACACATCCAGCCGAACCTTCCGCTACACCGCCAGCCGAACCACCTGCTTCGCCGTCTGTCGAGGAGGTAGAAATGGGACCCAAAAAGGTTAACCTTGAAGAAGATTTCCTGGCCGACGAGCCAGAGGGCCTGGACGTCGAGCCCTTGATGGCAATTTTGAAGGAGACAACGGCAAAAAGTCATGCCAATGATGTTATGGACAAGCTGCAGAGAGGTCGTCGGGAGAAGAGGCCCCGGACAGATGTGGACGTGCAATCGACTGAGCACTCTTCGGCTGTTGCGGAGAAGAGTTCCGCCCAGGATCCCGCGGCGCAGGAGACGGCGGCATCCTCCCAGAAGGAGGTAATTCCTTTTGAGCCGAAGCTCTCCTATGAGAGCATTGCTCCCGAGATGGGGGACATGCTGGAGGAGAGCCCCGGCGTGGCAATGGCTCTGGCCCAGGCCTTCACTCTGCCGAGGAAGATGGAGCGCCTTCCCAAAGGGCCCCGTACCTATTTTCGCAGGATGATGTACTACAGCGCAATGGTAAGCACAACTGCCTTGAATTTGTTGAACCTGTTTCCTTCGGTATTTGCGTTGATAACTTGTCTTTTTGTAGATGATGACCGCTAGCGCCGGCGTGGATCAGCGCCTCGGCCAGTAACAGGCTTCCCAAAAGCTGGCCGACAAGGCGGAGGAGGAGAAGCTCGCCGAGGTCCAAGGGTCCATGGCCGCGCTGGAGGAGAAAAATATGCAGATCCTGGCGACGGTCGAGATCAACGTGGCAGAGCTGACCGCCAAAAATGCTACCATCGCGGACCTCCAGGCTGAGATCCTTCGACTGAAGGTGGAGAAGGAGGAGGTGCAGAAGAAGGCAGCCGCCGATGCAGAGGCAGAATACGCCAAGGGGTATGAAGATGCGGCGGCCGAGTGCCGTAGTCAGGTGGGCCCGCTGAGGGAGAAGCTATTCAAGAAGGGATGGGTCAACACCATGGTCTCCTTGGGGGCCGAGGACAGTGCTGAGGGCATGGGGGAGATTTCCCCAATGAGGTCCTCCAAGGCTGGGGCTTGGCTTCTGTCTGCCCCGCCGGCCCCTTCTGTTGCCGTGACGGGGGTTGCAACTCTGGCCGCTGGGACTGGCGCCGTTGTGGCTGATCCTCCTGCTGGGACCGAGGCGCCCATAACTGGAGCTGTCGGTTCTACCAAGCCAACTGCTTGACTATCCTTGCGCTCCTTTATTGTAATTTGCTTTTTGTTTTTGTCGGGGCCGAGCCGGTCCTGTTGAATTAATGAACGTTTAGAATTTTGCCTCAATTTTCTTTGTCTGCTCGGCTATTTGCATAGTGTACCCTTCTTCCCCCAGCTGGGGAAAAGGTTTCGGTCAGCCAAGGCTTTGCCCTCAGCTTGGTGCTATACTTTGATTGCATTGCTGTTTGTCGATTGCTTCGGTACTGTACCGTAGCAACCCTTGTACATTTTGCAGATGAATGCGAACTTTTCGAGGGGACCTTCGGTGATATGGCGCCGAAGAGCTGTATGTCTCCTCGGCAAAGCCACCGAGGAGCTGCATGCACGCTTTGTAGATAAACGGCAACTAAGAGCTGCTTCGGTGATATAGCACCGAAGAGCTGTAAGTCTCCTCGGCAAAGCCACCGAGGAGCTGCTTGCACGTTTTGTAGATAAACGGCAACTAAGAGCTGCTTCGGTGATATAGCGCCGAAGAGATGTAAGTCTCCTCGGCAAAGCCATCGAGGAGCTGCATGCGCGTTTTGTAGATAAACGGTAACTAAGAGCTACTTTGGTAGTTTAGCACCGAAGCAATAGATAGAAAATTTTGTGCAAGAATTTTGAAAATCATACTTTCATTGATTGAGGGCCTTAGGCCAGATTTACAGAGTCAGTGGTAGTATAATCTCAGGTTTGTGGCATTCCATGGCCTTGGAATTGGGATGCCGTCCAGGTCTTCAAGCCGATAAGCCCCGGTCCCAGCGTGACCGGTCACTCTATACGGCCCTTCCCAGTTTGGACCGAGCTTGCCGTCTGAACTTTTCTTCTTGTTTCCCACCACTTTTCTTAGGACAAGATCATCAACTTTGAATGCCCTGGGCCGGACCGTTCGTGAAAAGTTTCTGGCTACCCCCTGCTGGTAGGCGGCTAGTCTGATCCTAGCCGAGTCTCTTCTTTCTTCGGTCAGGTCCAGGTCCTTTTCGATTGTTGTGTTGTTCGTGGTTTCGTCAAATCCTTCGGTTCTGATTGTCGGCAGCCCGGCTTCTAGTGGGATGACTGCTTCCATGCCGAAGGCTAAAGAGAATGGTGTTTGCCATGTGGAGTGCCATGGGGTCGTTCGGTAGGCCCACAGAACACTGGGAAGCTCTTCGGTCCATTTTCCCTTGGCTGCTCGAAGTCTTCTTTTGATTCCACTGCCGATGGTTTTGTTCGAAGCTTCGGCATGACCGGTGCCTTGCGGGTAATGAGGGGTGGAGTTGTAAAACTTGATTCTATGCTCGGCACAGAAATTGGTGAAGAGGTCCCCCACAAATTGAGTGTCGTTATCCGAGATGAAGGCGTAGGGGATGCCGAAGCGGGAGACAATGTTCTTCCAGGCGAATCTTTTCACATCCTTGTCTTCTATAGTAACCAACGGCTCGGCTTCGACCCACTTGGAGAAGTAGTCTGTTGCTGTAATCAGAAATTTGAAGCCTCTTGGAGCCGTGGGGAGCTTGCCGACGATGTCCAAGCCCCACTGAGCAAAAGGCCATGTGCTGGTCAATGGTGTAAGCTCTTCGACAGGTTGTCTGATAATCGGGTAGAACCATTGGCAGGAATCACACTTTTTCACTATCTGCTCCCCGTCTTCCATCATCTTCGGCCACCAGTACCCTTGTGAGATAGCTCGGTGTGCTATTGATCTTCTCCCAGTGTGTGCTCCGCAGCTACCGGTATGGAACTCCTGCAGTACTCCTTCCACCAATGTTGGGTGCACACAAAGGAGGTACGGTCCAGAGAATGACCGTCTGTACAATTTGTCCTGAAGGCCAAGCCAGAACCGTGCCGATTTGTGCATGATTCGGTGGGCCTCCCTCTTGTCTTCTGGGAGTGAGCCGTCCTTCAGAAATGAAATGATCGGGTCCATCCAGCTGGGACCCTGGCTGATGAAGAGGACGGCTTGCTGCTTCGGCGCTTCAATGCTCGGCTGATCTAGGCTTTGGACGCTGACCGTCCTCTGCTCTCTGACTTCTGCTGCTGAGGCTATTCCTGCCAGAGCGTCGGCATGGGCGTTTTGTTCCCTACCGACCTACTGAATTTGGATTTGATTGAATAGCCCCATTCTTTCTTTGACTTTCTGCATATATCTTCCCATTCGCTCGTCTCGGCACTCGTAGTCACCATTGACCTGGTTGACCACGAACTGAGAGTCGCTGTAAATATTGATGCTCCGAATCTCCAGCTCTTCGGCAGCTTTCAGTCCGGCCAGAAGTGCTTCATACTCCGCCTCATTGTTGGAGGCGCTGAAGTTGAGCCGAAGGAAATGTTCATGAGTGATGCCCTCAGGAGAAATGAGGACAACTCCGGCTCCGTTCCCTCGGCAGTTTGATGCTCCGTTGACGAACATTCTCCACGAGTCCTGATTTTGCAGTGACTCTGGCAGAACTTGTCCGGCAAGGACTTTGTCGGCCTGAGGATCCTCTAGCTGAGGAGAGAATTCTGCAAGGAAATCGGCCAGGATTTGACCTTTGATGGTTGTCTTGGGTTGGAACTTGATGTCAAAATTTGCCAATTCCATAGCCCACTTGGTGAGTCGGCCATAGAGGTCGGCACGTTTAAGCAACGCCCGAAGAGGGATCTCGGTCAAGACAACAATGGTATGTGCCTGGAAATATGGTGTCAGTTTCCTGGAAGCAATAACCAAAGCATACGCGAGTTTTTCAAGAGGAAGGTACCTGGTCTCGGCGCTGATGAGAGATTTGCTAGAGAAGTAGACCGGCCACTGCTCAAGCCCTTCTTGCCGAACCAGTGCTGGGCTGACGGCATGTAGAGTGACGGCCAGGTATAGGTACAACTCTTCCCCCTGCATTGGTTTGGCAAGCAGGGGAACCGAAGAGAGGTATTCTTTGAGATTGCCGAGGGCCTCCTTGCACTGATCCGTCCATAAAAAATGTCTTCGGTTGTTTTTCTTTAACACCTCATAGAATGGTTGGCATTTGTCCGAGGATCTACTGATGAACCGGTTGAGGGCTGCGGCCATACCTGCAAGCTTCTGCACCTTTTTTAGAGTCCTTGGCTCTTCAATCTTCTGGATGGCCGAAATCTGAGAGGGGTCGGCCTCAATGCCTCGGCGCGTGACAAGGTATCCCAGAAATTTCCCCGAGCTAACTCCAAAGGCACACTTTGAAGCATTGAGCCGGAGCTTGTGCTTCTTCAATATATCAAATAACTTCTGAAGATCGTCCAAGTGGTTTGCTTCGGCCTTGCTCTTGACGACCATATCATCTATGTAGGCCTCCATTGTGTCATCGAGCTGAGAACTAAACATCTTCGTGACCATCCGTTGATAAGTCGCTCCATCATTCTTTAGGCCGAAGGGCATCACCCGGTAGCAGAACAGCCCCCTTGGCATAATGAATGCTGTTTTCTCTTTATCTGGGCTGAACATGGCTATCTGATGGTACCCTCGGTAGGCATCCATAAAGCTCATCCTGGGGTGTCCGGCCGTTGCATCGACCAGTTGATCAATCCTCGGTACAAGAAAGTTGTCTTTGGGGCAAGCTTCATTGAGGTTAGCGTAATCAACACAAACCCTCCACTTTCCTGTCTTATTTTTGACCACCACCGTGTTGGCTAACCAAGTGGGGTAGTGTACTTCTCGGATCGCCTGCACTTCGGTCAGATGGTCCACTTCTTCAATAACCGCATCGTCATGAGCGGCTGCTGATCGCCTGGCTTTCTGAACGACGGGCTGGCACTCCGGCCGGACGTTGAGATGATGGCTGATGAATTCTGGGTCTACACCCGGCATTTCGTAGGGCGACCAGGCAAATATTTCAACATTTCGCTTGAGGCAGCTGATTGTTGCCGCCTTGTCCTCATCGGTCATCTCTGAGCCGATAAGAAAGAAGATCTCCGGATCTTCGGCGCTAAGAGGGACGGTGTCAAGGTCCTCAATGGATTTGGCCAAGGCACTTGAACTGACGTCCTCCAGCACCGGTTGATCTGGAACCTCCACCCAGTGGACTTGCTCGGGGGTGACTTTACCCTTGACGGTAGCGATATATCACTGCTTGGACGAGGCTTGGTCTCCCCTAAGTTCCTCCACGCCTCTTGAGCCAATAAACTTGATGACCTGGTGGTATGTGGAGGCAACTCCCTTGATGCTATGGACCCATGTTCGGCCCAGAATAGCATTGTAGGGCGACGGGACATCGACTACCACAAATTCCACCTCGGTTGCGACCGTGCCGATGGTCACTGTTATGGCAATCTTGCCAAGCGGCCAGACTGATGCCGCGTTAAACCGTACCAGTGGCACGTCGGTCGGTTGTAGGTCCTCTGATTTGTATCCCATTTTCTTGAACAGGGAGTAATACATGACGTCTGTCGAGCTGCCGAGGTCAACGAGGACTCTACTGACCTGGCAGTCGGCAATTTGCAGGGTGACGACTAGCGTCGTCGTGGGGATGTTGGACCCTTTCAGAATCTTTAGAGGAAAAAGTGATGGAATACCTTGAGTCCGGCTTCGTCTTCTTCGGCATAGGCTGGACGGCAAGGATCTCCTTTGCCTCGATCTGTTGAACCTCAGACCGAAGTTGCTCTTCTCGTCGGTGATCCACTATCCCGTGGATCACGTTCATAATGCGCAGGGCCGGCTTGGGGTCTTCCTTCGACGCAGCAGTGGCCGTCTTCCCCGTATCAATGAACTCCCCAAGATGGCCGGCAGTGACCAATTCTTCCAAAAAATTCTTGTAAGCTCGGCAGTTGGTTGTGAGGTGGCCCTTCTCCCTGTGATAGGAGCATCTGAATTTATCATTGCCACCTCTCTGTGCTCCTAACCTCTTCTCTGGCCACCTGAAGTATGGCTCCTTTTTGATTTTGCATAGGAGCATGAAGGTTGGCTGTTTGAAGACAGTGGTGTGAGCCACGTACTCGTATGGTTAGTAAATCCGAGGCTCCCCCGGCTGGATGGTATTGGTCTCCTTTCTCCTGACCGAATTATTGTGGTTGCTGGAACCTTGGCCGGAGCGTTGGTCGGCTCTGCTTTGCTCTTCCTTGGCCTCCTCCAATTTTGCGTGGAGCTCGATTCTGGCCATGAGCTCGTTCATTGTTGCCGGAGGAAAAAGCATCAGATCCTCGAACTCTCAGCTGGAGTGGTCCAGGCTGAGCTTGAAAGATGTAACTGCGATTTTTTGATCGCACTCTTCAATCTCATTGTAGAGGTCCCAATACCGGGCTGCGTATTGGCGCAGAGATTCTGACCTTGCTCGCCGAAGGCCGAGAAGGGAATCAACCTCTTTTTTGACTTTGGTACTAGTAATGAACCAAGCCAGGAAGGCTGTTGAAAGGTGTCTCCATGAGGAGATGGACCCTGCTGGGAATCGGTCAAACCAGAGTAACCCAACCTCGCCGAGGCTGGATGGAAAAAGCTTGCACATCAAGGCATCCTCCCCAGAGTAGAGGGACATCATCTGCCTGAAATACACTATATGGGTATACGAATCCATTTTGGGATCGTATTTGTTGAACTTGGGGGCTGAAAAGCCTGCCGGAGGCCTTGTAACTTCAATTTCAGGAGAGAATGGGGTACATAGAATTCTATCCTGTCGGCACGGCTCATAGGTCCGAGCTGGCAGGACTCCCCTCCTTTGGCTAACATCCTGCTCTGAGAAGTGGCTGCCTCCCTGGTCGTCGTGTCTCCTAGGCCTGGGCGGTGACTGATCTCGAGCCTGACGATTCCTTTGAGCCGCTGGGACTGCATTTGGGTCGAGGCAATCGAACACTGGTAGCCTGGCATTTGAGGCTGAACGCTCGTCCCTGGGCCGGAGGGGCGAGACCCGGCGCCTGACTCGGCGGTCCTCGTTGTCCCTCTCCAAAACAGGGATCTCTTCTAACCTTCCCCCCAGCCTGTTCAGGGCCGAAGGCCTAGTCTTCTCGGATCTGCTTCTGCTTTGAGAAGGTTCTTGATACCCTCGGTCGTCCTTGGCACGGCTTGGAGCCGGGAGCTCTTTTCTTTTCTCGGTGGCCTTGTGCAGTTCAGTCATCTCGTGCAAAAGCGCGTCTATCTGTTGATCCCTTCGGCCCGAGGCTCCTTCCAACCTACGGATGTACTGCTTCGTAGTGAGCTTGGCCGGAGTGTCAGGGCATTCATTGGAATGGATGCTCACGTCGGTACGGGTTTGCTCAGGGGTTCTCAGGGTAGAGTCCCCTGCTCTGGCCACCTCTTTCCCCTTGTTCCTTCTGCCATCAGACTGGTTATCTTTGGAAGTCATCTTCAACCTCACAATGGTGATCTGAGTGTTAGAGAAAGGGTTCCCCAGCGGAGTCGCCAATTGTTGGGGGGTAAGCCTTTCTTGCGGTGGTTTGCTGTTGTGAACGGTGGAGATGAGCGGATGGACCTAGATGCACAGGAAACAAACGTTAGGCTACCGGCGGCGTCGCCGGTGGACCCTCCGATGACAAAGTCAGCAAAGGAAAGCAGAGAGAGAAAGTAATTTGGCAGAGCTTGGGCTAGAGTGAAGGTGTGTACCTCTGCATTGAATGCTCCTCTCTATATATATAACATCGGAGAGTGGGAGACACGCGCTTCGGCGCGGGTGAACTGATGTGGTACGTCATGGGGCAGTGCGCCTGTCTCCTCTGTGCGTCTAAGCGTGTGGCCAACCGGTCGGCCCCGACAGTGTCAGGCGGCGTCGCCTGACAGCATTGGGCGGCAGAAAAGCTGACAGAGCATGCCTGACATTCTGCAGGAATCACTGAAAAGCTGATTCTGTGTCAGGTGTGTGTCTGCCATGTGCGCAAAACCCGGGATGCTGCCCTCGAGGGAATTTTCGCTGTGAACAAGGCGTTTTGTCCTGTCTGGCCGAAGCGATCTACTTCGGTGTTGCTCATTGTAGACCGGGCCGTCCTGGGCTAAGAGACCTCTGCACAAAAGTGATCCCAGAGGAGCCTCTGACGTCGGCCATTGCTCGGCTCGGTCGCATGACCTTGATTGTAAGTTACGTCGGCTAGGCACCTTCTCTGGGCTTTGAGTCCCCGGGCGGGTGAGAGCCCCATAGAGGCCCTATCGTCGGCTAAGCTCTGTTCGGCCGTCTGTTGGCTGGCCTGTGCTGTAGTCCTCCTGGAGGAGATCGTGGCTCCGGCCTCTTGAGAGTTCGGCCCCCAACACTTTTATACCTGATTGTCCCTCTTATTTAGGGCAATATTTTTTTACTAAAATGCGGGAACTGGTCCAAACAATATGCAGGATATATATTTGGAAGGGAGCCTCTTCAAATTGCACCAACCGGTAGCCAAACTAGTTCACTGGCCGGCAATCTGGCCAACTTATTTTAAAATTGCAGAATATTTTCAGGGTTAAATGAAGTATATTGCACTGCCTTATTTGCCCCTCGACGTCTCTGAAGATTCAAGGCAAATATAAAAGCAAGGATTAATGTATTTTGGTCATAACTTTCATCATCTTCTTTCTCTCAATCCTAAAGCATATTGGCTTACTTCTCAAAGCTTCAACTTTCATATCACTATTGAAAATTTGTAGTTGCATCTCAAGAAGAAGGATCCTTTAGTTTGTACTTTATTTTTATTCCTTCTTTCTCTTTGATCTCACTTGTAAAAAAGAGGAACATACTCTTACAAAGATCAAATTCTTTTCTATTCTTGTGAACAAGGTAATCCCTTGGTTGAAGGTTGAAGACCACCCTTGAAGGTCTTTGCTGTAAGGCTGGAAAACCACCCTCGAAGGTTTTTAAAGTAGTAACCCCACTAGTGATTAAGATTGTGGTTACATTGCGATAGTAGAACTTTCACAAGTTATGAAAGAAGTGGACGTAGGTAGGGAGAGACACGCCCTATTAAACCACTATAACATCGTGTGTTCTTTGTGCTTTTCATTCTGAAATTTTGTTATTGCATGACTTAGTTGAATACATCATAGTAAATCAAAAGTTTTCAAGTTCGCATTCTTGGATCAATTTCAACGCCGGAAACCTCAATCGTTGACGTATTGCAACAACTTAGGTGTAACGGAAGACTTGTGAGTTTTGATCTTTGAATCCCAACTTTTAAATTAAAATCTATTTTAAAAGGATCTAGTTTCAATATCTTTGTTGTTCAATTCAAAGTAATATCTAAAGTTAGCTTTATTAATCTTGTTACTAGAACTATCTCAAAACCGAAAACCTTGACCTTCCCACTTAGCCCCTGGGAAAACTGAGGTGTAACAAAAGGAGTTCATTTGATGCTTTAACAAGATTCAATATTGTATATTTGATATTAGTTTGAATCTTTTTCTTTGATCTATACTTAGGCAAGTTTATATTTCAAATTGTTTTATACTTTCTTGAATATAAGTTTTATTTGTCCATACTTTTTATTTGGCCAATTCACTCCCCTCTTGGTTGCTTTCGGTACAACAATACTTACACCACAATTGTCAAAGAATATATGCATGCACACATATCTGCACCAAGATCCATATGTGTCAAGCACGAAACAACATGAGCAAGACACCACACTAACACCAAGTATATACACAGGCATGCATTTGCACCACAAAATCCACGATCAAACTGAATATAACATCGAATGCCAACAACATGGATATTCACCACCAAGGCTCTAATGGATGAGAATAAAAAAATTGAGGATCAGCGATGGATAAGACAAAAGTCTCTCTCTCTCTTGGGTTGTTGTGTAATACCTGATTCGAAAATAATAAAATGTTGAAATTTCATAAATAAATTGTGGGAGATTAAATGAAAATTCTTATGAATTACAAAGGATTTTTGGAGTTAATAAAAGAATTAAATTAATTAAAGTAGAGAATAGATTAATCTTGGAGAATTAAAATTCAAAGCGATGTAAACTTTTATTTGGAGTTGGGGCAACATGGGATCTTTACCTAGGATGTATGCAATAGCTAGTGGTGTGTATGTAACGAATACTAATCTAAAAATGCAACCAAATAAATATGTTGTGACTTCATAGAAGCATTTTTCCAAGAGTTGGAAGTTGTTTGTAGCAAATTGTCCATGTTTTCTACCTTCTCATGTATGCATATTTTGTGAGCATTAAAGAAGAAAGAAGACATCTATGTGTGTGGGTGTCAAAGAATCAAATGCATGAGTGTCAATATATACAATATGTGTCACAAAATTAAGATGAAAATTACTAAGAAATACAAGAAATAATGAAAGAAAATATGTCCCAAACAAATTATTCTCTATCGAACTTGCATTTTGGAGAGAAAATAAGAGAGAGAGCAGTTCTTAAGGGGATCGAGCTAGGATCAAAGGGGGAATTCATCTTTAACATCTTGGAGTTGTAAAGGTAAGTAAATCATTGAGTTTTCTTAAATTTATAGAGTTTATGCAAGGTGATTTAGAGAAAAAATAGATTTTCTTGAAATTCATAAAGAAAAGTAAAGATCGCTTATGAAATTAAATTATCTTGAAAAACAAATTATGAGGATATGTTTGCATATGTTTTAGGTAGTTGTATACAAAAAAATTATGATTTTTGGATGAATAATATGATCAGAATTCGAAAATGAACATGAGGTGGTTCGGCCAAATTTACAGTTCAGAAAATTCCAGAAAAACATGAAGAACACTCGTGAAATCATATAATTTTACACAATAAATTATGGGGTTGTGTTGGTATATGTCTTAGAAAGTTATATATTTAAAATCTTGGAATTTGGATGTGTAGTTTAGGAGAAATGCAAGTTTGAACAATGGTCTATCCGGCTGGAAAACAAAGCACATTCTACTAGTATGGATGGGCATGGGGTGGTATACCGGGGGGTATACTGATGGTACTACCAGCTGGCCATTTTGATTCCCTCGAGACAAAAACGCGAGGCTAAACATGTATAGAACATTAAGGTGTATTTTGACTAGGTTCTGGAGAAAAAGGAAAGAAAATGAAAATGTAATTTGAAAATGGAAATTCTAGCATTTACTTTGGTTTTACCATTTTCCTATACTAATATGTTTATATTATTTAGGGGAAGGATCCAAATATTAATTTCCCATGGCACGTAAAAAAGTAATTCTCTCGTAAGGGTACTTGGTGAGTTTGTTTTGTTACATTAAATATTGCTACGTTTTGCTTGATTGTGAATAACATGGTTTACTTGCTAGATTTATTATGGAGTTTGTCTTTTTTGATGCATTCTAGGAGTAGGAATATGTACAAATTTGTTATGCTTTCCTTAGAGGCATGTTAAGTCTAACGTGACTAGTTGTGGCAAAGTATGGTTAAATTACTTCAAGTACAAGCATGTTGTGCCAATTCGTGTTACTTTGCTTTATTTATAAGCATGCGGTATAAAATGTGGTTGTTTTGCTTTATATACAAGCATGTTGTGGATAAATGTTACAGTGTGGAAAAAGTGTATTGGAACCTTATTAAACAAGGAACCAAGTGATATGGATCGGATGCCAGGACATAATGGCAAGAGTTGTGATGACAAACATAGCATATACATGTTCCAAGTTTGGAAAGTAGATGTACTTGCAGGTGGTTGTAGTCCGGTATGGGCTGAAGGGTCGAACATCGTGATGCAACTATAGGATGATTAGAATTCGGCAAGCCAAAGAGCTCGTAACGCTATTGATTCAATCATATTAGAAAACAAAGTCCAATAAGCCAGGGTCCGGTGTATTGGTTTAAAACAATAAAAGATGTTATGTGATAATTGTAGCAACACAAGCCTTTTGAAAATAAGTAAGAGTTGTGATTAGATGATCTTAGTTGATATATTTCATACGTCACACGTTGTGGTTGGATTTTCATGTTATCACATGTTGAGCATCTTTGCTTTGATTATTTGCAATGTCTAATATAACTAACAAACTCTTAGATTTTTCTGTGATTGTTTTGCATTGAGAAATCCATATTCAAATAGCTTGGGGTTGTCCACTACAGTGTTGGAGCTTGGAGCTTATTGGAGGAGTTTTTGATAGTTAGAGGTATCTACTATATGTTCTAGTTTTGTTGTTTTTTATTTGAGTACTCGGGGAAATTGTAATGTGTTTGTTGTTTCTTTTGGTAAAGAGTTTATGTAATAGTTATTGGAAAGGATTTGGTGTAATATTTATTTTTTGCAGTTGTATTGTTTTTGTTTAGTCGCATCATCGTGTCCATGCAGGCATTTTAAATGTGAGGCCAGAACAGGGCGTGATAGTTTGGTATCAGAGCATAGGTTTAGAGATTCTTGGCGTATGTTGTAGTGATGGATGGACAAAAGAGAAGATTGTGCGTAACCAAAAATAAATCTTAGGTCCGATGGGAAGAATGCCCTGACACCGTATCTTTTGATTGAAAGTTTGGGAAAGTTATTCGGGGATACGCATTTTCTTAGGGGTGTCTAAGGTAGAGTTGTAGTGAACCGTAGGGTGTTAGTAATTCAAGTCTAGGTCTTGATTGTCACTAATATTTATTGTTAACATTTTTTGTGGTGGTTTATCTTATATTGTGATAACAGGACTACAATATAAATCGTCAAGAGGAAGCATCATCTAGTGCACCAGGAGAGGGCGATGTGAATCAACCGAGGGCACCGGGTAACCCGCCAGTAGTGGGAGATGTAGATAGATTTATAGCATCTATGTCCACCTATATGAAGCATCAGGCTGCAGTTGGAGGGAATAAGGAAGCCAGGGGTTCAGGTATCACCTTGATTGAGCATTTTAGGAGTTTGTCAGTGGATCCTAGTTGTGCATAGAGTTGGTTGAGAGGGATAGGAAGAGTTTTTGATGTCATGGAGGTTTCAGATGAACATAAAGTAAGATTAGCATCCTTTAGACTTAATGGAGAAGCTTTGTCTTGGTGGGAGGCCTTTAACCGACCACGAATGGCACCATTACCTGGAGTTGTGCAAGTGGCGAGAGGGGTAGTCACTTGGGATATGCTTGTTTAGGAATTTAACACTCAATATTTTCCCAGGAGTTATCGGTTCGAGCGAGAGGCAACATTTATTTCATTGAAATGGGGGAGTATGACCGTAGTAGAATACGAAGCTAGGTTTGCTTCCCTATCTCTTTATGCCATACATTTGGTGGATACGAATGCTAAGAGGTGTAGATATTTTTGGAGTGGATTAGTCCCTACCATAGCTACTAGATTGATAGGCTATAGAGAGACTTAATATGTTGATTTGGTAGAGATGGCTAGGATAATGGGGAAAGACGTTCAGAACATACGTGAGAATCAAGAGGGAATAAATAGGAGTAGGTTGGATGTATCTGGTAGAACATGAGGTAGTGGGGAGAGGAGTGTAGAGATGAGATCGCAGGCTACAAAAGTGTTAGGTCCAAAATCCGTATGGATATTTTTTTTGTATTTTGGGCAATTTCATGATTGACAAAATATTATTTATCGAGTTGTAATTTTTATTTTTAGAAGTGTCTGTTTAGGTTGTGGAAGGAAATTCAAGCGGTCATGTAATTTTTTTTTAATTTGAGTCCTCAAAAGTCAAGGAGTTTATCGGGCTTCCGAATGCATCGTTCGGAGTATCAAAGCATCGGTCGAGCGGACGATGAGCTCGCGACTGGCACACGCGTCGCACGACACTACAAGTTTCTCGCGTATAAGGCTATTTTTTTCAACAGAATATTTGTATTTCCTAAATCTTTTATTTCCTAAAATATTATAGGAAACTATTTTCTATATATAAAAACGTTTTTTATATAGGGGATATAATATATATATATATACAAAAGATATTTTCAAAACTTTTTTACGTGGAATTTCCTTATTCCTAGTTAGTTTGCTGTTATACAAAGGGGTCAAGGAAAGTGTGTGAGATTTAATCCTTTTTAGCAAAGAAGAGATAAAGTAGATTTGATTTTGTTTTGTAAATTAAAAAGGGGTGAGCCTATATTATACTTGCACACAAGACTTTAAAACACACAATTTTTACAACACAGGAGGCGTGAGGTGTAGGGGTTCACTTGTCTAAATCATTTTTAAAACTATAATAAAATCTCCTATATTGTATTATTTCCAAAACTAATGCCAGTACACATTTTATTATAACTAGAGTAAGCCTTGCTTTGCTACATATTAAAAAAATAGAAAGAATCTTTTTGATAATTTGATATAATAGGTCTACTTAATATATTTTTTTAATAGGTATGTGATATCATATAATTGGTAAGAGAGAAATATTATTTTGTGCATCAGGAAGTTTTTTTTTATTTTGAATAAGCTGTCCGATTTTCTTTACTCACACAAGTCAAAAATTTTTTGGGAATCATATCTTTATATTTTTCTATTATAGTTAGGCTCTTTGGTTATATTATGGGAATTGGCGTGAATGGGTTTTGTGAGACTTTTTGGAAAAACAAATTGAGAGTACATGCATGAGTTTTTTAGTACACAAGACAAAAATGTTTTTTGCATATACAATGATATATACAGAGTATATTTCGGGTTCTTACACTGTTTATTGAGCAAAAATATTTTTGAGTGTTTTGATTGAAGAACATCAATCAACCGGAATCACAAGCAGATTCGACTGGAGGGTACGAGGAGTCACAGCAAAGTCGATCAAGTACAAGTGCGGTGTACGTGGATTCGGCAGAGTTGACTTAGAGGCGTCTAGGTGGAGTCCTTGCATCGTGGGTAACTTTGTAACTGCGGTCTGTGTAAGTCATAGATATAATGCTTGATTCCTTCCCGTGGTTTTTACCCATTTAGGGGTTTTCCACGTATATCTTGTGTTATGCTGCTTTCTGTTTCTTGCTTTATTTATTACTCACACATGCATAATTATTAATTAATAAAATAATTTAAAAAATCAAAGTTAGATTTTTAGAAGGCAAAAATTTATATCTCCCCAATAAAATTATTAATTGGTCGACTCATAAGCCTACCTCGTACTCGGTAGGCGCGTAGGCCAGACTTTCAATGGCTCGGGGAGTTGGAGGCCAAGCAGATGAATGAAGAGTGGTGTCCTGAGTGAGTTTAGGCAGGGAGGTTTTGGTGGATTCACAGATAGCAGGCATTGTTTTGTAAGTGGGTCGTCGATCATTTGATTATAGATTGTCCGAATAGGAAACTTGAGAGGATAGGGCCACAGTGTTACAGATGCAACAGATTTGGTCACATCGCACAACAATGCCCAAACCCTGGTATGCCAGCATCATCATCAGATGGGAATGCGTCTAGAAGGGATAATCGAGGATCCACTGCAGAGAGGAAACCATAGAGATGTTTTAATATATATGAGCAGCCGGAAGCATCAAAGGCATCGTTAGGTATACATTTATAGTTTTGTTTTGGAAATTTCAATTATATATAAACTGTTAATAACAGATTGTTTATAATAAAAATGAACAAAGAGAAGGAATGTGGAAAGTAGAAAAGGATATACATTGAGGAAACATGGTTGGGTAAAATGGTGAGGTAGCATTTGTGTAAGTGTTGGGTTTAATGTTTTCGATTTCGGAGACGAAATCCTTTTAGGGGGAGTTGTAATACCAGATTTGAAAATAATAAAATGTTCAAATTTTATAAATAAATTGTGGGATATAAAATTAAAATTCTTATGAATTAAAAAGGATTTTAGGAGTTAATGAAAGAATTAAATTAATAAAAATAGAGAATACATTAATCTTGGAGAATTAAAATTCAAAGTGTTGTAAATTTTTATTTAGAGTTGGGGCAACATGGGATCTTTACCTAGGATGTATGCAATATCTAATGGTGTATGTGTAGGTGATACTAATCTGAGGATGCAACCTAATAATTATGTTGTGACTTCATAGATGCATTTTTCCAAGAGGTGGAAGTTGTTTGTAGCAAATTGTCCATGTTTTCTATCTTCTTCTGTATGGATATTTTGTGAGCATTAAATAATAAGGAAGACACCTATGTGTATGGGTATCAAAGAATCAAGTGTATGAGTGTCGATATATACAATAGGTGGCACAAAATTAGGATAAAATTTACTTAGAAATACAAGAAATAATGAAAAAAAAATTGTCCAAAACAAATTGTTCTCCACTGAACTTGCATTTTGGAGAGAAAACAAGATAGAGAGGAGTTCTTGAGGGGATTGAGCTAGCATACAAGGGAGAGTTCATCTTCAACATCTTGAAGTTGTAAAGGTAAGTAAATAATTGAGTTTCCTTAAATTTTTGGAGTTTATGCAAGGTGATTTAGAGAAAAATAGATTTTCTAGAAATACATAAAGAAAAGTGAAGAACTCTTATGAAAATTAGTTTGCAAAAATAATTATGGGGATATGTTTGTATATGTTTTAGGTAGTTCATACTAAAAATTACGATTTTTGGATGAATAATCTGATTAGAATTCGAGAATGAACATGAGGTGGTTCAGCCAAATCCGCAGTTCAGAAAATTCAGGAAAAACATGAAAACACTTGTGAAATCATATAATTTTACAAAATACATTACGGGGTTGTGTTGATATATGTCTTAGGAAGTTATATATAAAAAATCTCAGAATTTGTATGTGAAGTTTAGGAGAAATTCAAGCTTGAACAAGGGTCTATCCGACTGGAAAACAGAGCACAGACTACTGGTTTGGACCGGTAGGGGCTGGTATACCGAGCAATATACTTGTGGTACTACCGGTTGGCCATTGTGATTCCTCTGAGCCACAAATCCGAGGCTAAACATGTATAGAGCATTAAGGTGTGTTTTGACTTGGTTCTGGAGAAAAAGGAAAGAAAATGAAAATGTAAGTTGAAAATGGAAATTCTAGAATTTACTTTGATTTCACCATCTTTCTCATACTAATATGTTTGTATTGTTTAGGGGAAGGATCCAAATACTCATTTTCCGGGGCACCCAAAAATGTAAATTCCTCATAAGAGTAATTAGTGAGTTTGTTTAGTTACATTAAATATTGCTACATTTTGCTTGATTGTGAATAGCATGGTTTACTTGCTGCCTTGATTATAGAGTTTGGCTTGTATAGAAGCATGTTAGGGGTATGAAGATGTAAAAACATGTTATGCTTTCCTTAGAGGCATGTTAAGTCTAACGTGACTAGTTGTGGCAAAGTATGATTAAATTGCTTCAATTACAAGCATAATGTATCTTATACGGTTAGTTTTAATAAATCGATTTACTTCCAAGCCTGTTGTGCCAAGTTGTGTTACTTTGCTTTATTTATAAGCATGCAGTATCAAATGTGACAAGTTGTGGTTGTTTTGCTTTCTATACAAGCATGTTGTGGATAAATGTTAAAGTGTGAAAAAATGCGTTGGAACCTTATTAAACAAGGAACCGAGTGATAGGGATCAGATGCCAGGATATAATGGCAAGCGTTGTGATGATGAACATAGCATATATATGTTCCAAGTTTGGTAAGTAGATGTACTTGCAGGTGGTTGTATTCCAGTATGGGCTGAAGGGTCGAATGTCGTGATGCAACCGTACGATGATTAGAATCTAGCAAGTTGAAGGGCTCGTAATGTTGTTGATTCAATCATATTAGAAAACAAAGGCCAATAAGCCAGGCCCCGGACTATTGGTTTAAAACAATAAAAGATGTTATATGATAATTATAGCCAGACAAGCCTTTTGAAAATAAGTAAGAGTTATTATTAGATGATCTTAGTTGATATATTTCATATGTCACACGTTGTGGTTGGATTTTCATGTTATCACACATTGAGCATCTTTTGCTTTGATTATTTGTAAAGTCTAATATAAATAACGAACTCTTGGATTTTTCTATGATTATTTTGCATTGAGAAATCTATATTCGAATAGCTCGGGTTGGTCTACTATAGGGTCACAGCTTGGAGCTTATTGGAGGAGTTTTTTATTCAATCTACAACACTTCTCAACAAGATAGTTATACTTTCATATTTTCTCCATATGACAAATCATAAGAGCCCAAGCCATCCTTTCCAACAATACCCTCCGCATCGACTAGACAGGTCATGTACTCGGAGGTCGCACTAGTCCGGTACACAATACTCTCACAAGACTGAAGCAAGGGGCCCCACTTACTCGATGACCAGCAAGGGGCTATGTACCAAGACACCGCTAGAATGTCCCTATCGGTCTTCCCCCTTGGTGACACAAGGGAGTCACACAGGACTCGTACAAACCCAAAACATCATTATTCCCACTTGGCGGCTAAAGGGGTCACACCGGGTATCACACACGCAATCGCACTATGGGTAGGGCAAGAACATCCTAAACCCGGATACTTACCAACATAAACAACACACGGGGTAGGACTGCCTTCTCCTAATCCCGGATAGTTTAAAACCCATTAGATAAAAAGGGTTGGGGCAATCTCACATTCCAATTCCCAAGTTGGTACCCTCATGCGAGACGACAATCCAAACCACTCCTCATATGATCTTTGTTCTTAAGTTGGGTGAAATCGAAGTGATGGATTTATAGTTGAGAAAGGGTGGTCCTCGTAGGATCCATCCCTCATATTTGGAATTTATTAAGTACGTTGCGTACATTATTAGGTTTCCCAAATTATAATTCCTCATTGACTACATCAAGGGCAAACCACCCGAACCAACAATGCTTCCAATAATCCGATAACACCAATAGACCAAATAGGTGAAGACACCAAACATTCAAGGGGAATCCAAACTACCCAATTTATTCCAAAAACCCATATGGGAATTCATCGAACACTTCGTGTCCCATAAAATTCATATGGCCTTCAATGATGTTTAAGACCAAAATCAACCAATCATTCGATCTTACTTACTTGTACAATAAACCTCAATACCATAATTTTTTCGAAGAGTAAACTATGACTCTAAGGGGAAATTTATCAAACACTTGGTGACTACAAAACCCAAGTACCCCAACTCAATGCCACCAAGTTTCACAACATACCCAAGTTATTTCCAACAACCATCTACAACAAGCCTAGATTAACCCTAGGCTACCAAGATGAAATCCAACCCAAGACCACGGGATCTACAACCTACGTACACACACAAGAACATGCAAGGGAGTAGGAAGAGATTTACCCAGTGGAATTACCAAGCCACGAAATCCTTAGGTGAGAGATTTTTCATATATGGACGATCCGAGACCATCACCGCGTAGCCCTTTGACGAGTTCTCCAATGTTTTGTGAAGGGCATTTCCTTCAAAGCGTAAAGGAGAGAGGTCAAAGGAGGAGAGAGAAGATAGAGGGAGAGGGAAAGATGTAGAAAGAGAGAGAGAACTTACGTGAGGGTTGGAGGGGAGGCCAAATGAAATCAATTAGGGCTTCATCTCTCAGCCAAAACATATATATACCCGAACCAAAATCGACAAAAATGCCCCCAAGCATTTCCCAATCTGGTGCCCGACCAATGTATTTTGATATATGCCCACGACATATATCACATTACACTCCTCTCTGCCAAAGTCAGAACACACTGCATATCGATATGCACCACTCTGCGTATCGATATGCAAAGCTTCTCGGATCACTCCTAATAGCATATGCATTTCGATATGCACCCAGTGCATATCAAAATACAAACCCTACTTCTCGAAAACACAAAGGAATCATATCGAAATGCAAGGATGCATTTCGATATAAAATAAATGCCCATATCGAAATACAGAATGCATATTGAAATATATATTGAAGGAAACGAATCAGAGGATATTCTATATCGAAATGTAATCGGGATGACCAACCCACATATCAAAATATAGACTAAACAAGAGACATATCGAAATACAACTATATCAAAATACAGGCCAAAAGGGCAAAGCCCATTTCGATATACCCAGGGAGTGGTATATCGAAATAAGGAACTCCACAAAGCAATCTCAATACATATATCGAAATGAGGCACAAAGGGGACAAGATCCCATTTCGATATGAAGACAGACAAAGGGAATGGCCTACTGCTATTTCGATATGGCCAAAAGGAAGGGGAATGGGCTACTGCCCATATCGAAATAAAGAAGGGGGGGGGGAGGAAAGGAAAATTTTAATAGAATTATTAAACTTTACAAATTGAGAAATAAATTCCCAATTTATCTCCAAAATTCAAACAAAATTCAAATTAAATTATATAATCCCCCCAAATAATATATGTTGGGGTCCGAACTAAAAGGAGGCCGGAGCCACGACCTCCTCCAGGAGGACCACCGCTCAGACCCGCCAGCAGGCGGCCAAACAGATCAGAGCCGACGGCAGCACCTCTCTGGGGCTCTCTCCGGCCCGGAGACTCAAAGCCCAGAGGAGGTACCTAACCGAGGCACCCAGCATCAAAGGTCATGCGACCGATCAAAGCTTCAACGGCAACAGGGCCTCTCTGGGACTCTCTCCGGCCGGAGA
>NMUG010000011.1:0-36702 GCA_002855965.1 Monotropa hypopitys
CGTGAGCGCCTAGGTGCGCTTAACGCTTTCCACAACATTGGTATCATCTGAGAGTTATAATTAGATCAGAGTTTTTATTTCAATTATCATGCAGAGAGTTGTGGTTAGTAGATGCTATCGGCACATGTTATTTTTGAATAGTTGACTTTACAGTTATCAGGGATGAGGCGTGACAGTTCCCATCCCCGCTTCCACATAATTGTCCCCATCCCCGCCCCGTCCCCAAACGGGTACAAAAATTTTCCCTCCATCACCGTCCCGTCCCCGAATTATTTTTTATTTCTAAAAAATTATTAAAATTAGTCAAAATAAGGAAAAAATAAATTAAAAATTATGTATCTTGCAAAACATAGTTTTCATAACCTATATAATTTCCAAAAACACAATTTAAAACAATCCAAAACATTATTTCAAGAAAACTACATACATAATATATAAAATAATCATATAATAATGACGGGTCGGGGATCAGTTCGGGGACGGGCTGGATGTATACGTCCCCGTCCCCGATCTGTACCCGATTTTTTTAAAATTTTTGTCTACGTCCCCATTTCCGAAAATTCCCCGAAATTTGTCCCCGAATGTGGCGGGGGGAACGGGGCTGGTAGGACCGGGCTGATGTTTTTTGCCATCCCGAGTGACGTGGCATGCAAAGTAAAGGATTCACGCATTTATACCCACAGTTAAGAATGTTAGGTACAATATGGTGGTGAAGGAACAAAGCAATGGGTGGTTGTCACCAATTTCTTAGTAACTTGTTGCTTTTCAGTATTGTGTGACTGTCTTAAAACGGGGAACAACTCTTACCTGCTTAATGAATTAGATTTATAATCTTATATGAAATGTACACTTATATCTCTCAATTCAAAGCATAGAATAATAGGAGGGGAACATAGAGCTTCGTAAATTGACAGCAACTGCAGCACTGTTATTCAACTTGTTTGTATTCTGTGCCATTTGTAAAAAAATATTTGCTGTTTCATGCCTTCTATGTTTTCAGATGCATTTTGCCATCATTCTGATTTTTAAATTCATGAAGTTGACTTGTTAGTTAATATGGAACACACTTTGTTTATTACCCTTCCAGTAGACTACTAGATGTATGCCAAGATTTATGTTATTTTTTTCACAATTTATCTGTTTGACATGGTAAATGCTATATGACCCATCATTCGATAGTACTCTTGACAACACAATTAAAACTGTAAGAGGAAAATGAATTTCCGATAGAATTCCTTTAGGGACACGTTACTGGTCTACTGGTATCTGGATATGGGATTGCCAAGGAGGGGTAAAATACGTTTTGCATTTTCTTTTGCCCATGCATTGCATTCGCATAACTCATGGAGGTGTTTTTATCTTTATTAAGTGTGGCTTACTCATTCTATGAAGTGTAACATCAATTATTCTTTCTTGGAAATGTCATTTTTTGGCTTAGCTTCTGCAAATGATTGATAACGGACAAGCTGTTGACATAAGTGGATTATCTCAAAGGTCTTTAGTAAAGCATCTGAAGAAACTCTTCCTATCATTAAATCTTAAAGAGAATGGGAATCAAGCTTTCCTACTTCCTCCAAATGTTTGTCCTACTTTAGACATTGTTGGGCCAATTATTCACACTCAAACGAAATCCCGACAGCAACAACCTGATAGTCCGATATCACCAAACGAGATACATTCAGCACCACTGGATGAAGAATATAGGCAAAAAGTAGAAGATAATACAGCAGTGCCATGTCCAAACGAGAATGCTGACGCTCCTAGGAGGAGGTAATCTTGTCACTGATATTCTTTTTTTGCATCAGTTGCTTAAATACTAGACACTTGTTGCTAGTTATTGTACTACTAATACACGCGGCACATTTTCAGTTCATCATATGAATGATTTTAGAGTTGAATGATCTGATATATTGTTTCAGATGTTTTTTTGATGTATTTCTTATGCATGAAATTTTTTGCTGTATTATAACTCTCTTAAAGAAGACAGCAGATACTGTCGTTTAAAACGAATGGCCGCAACTGTTACTATTTTTTTCCCATTAACTGTTTCTGGAAGTGAGGTTTGAACATGTAGTCCCTGGTTAGGTTACAACTGTATTTTTATTCCCTTTTTCCCCTTCATCCCCCCCAATGAGAGGTTTATAACACGTTCTAAGTGGTATATTTTAATGAAAGTAGTTGTGGACGTATAGTTAACTACTTGACTTAGGAAAGTACATGGGCACTATTATCGACCACCAGCAATAGGCTGATTGTAATCTCTCTCTCTCTCTCTCTCTCTCTCTCTCTCTCGTTCTCTCTCTCTCTCTCTCTCTTGTTAGGGGCAATTCTCTCTCTCTCTCTCTCGTTAGGGGCAATTCTCTCTCTCTCTCTCTCTCTCTCTCTCTCTCTCTCGTTAGGGGCAATTTATGTTGCTCTCTTTTTTCTTCAACAAATCTGTGCTGTTCTTTGAATATCTGCTTGGGGATATTACTTAAAACTTCCAAACCATGAGAACTTGAAGTTACTTTGTATTCCGGGGTTCCTCCAAGTTAGTGAAGCATGCCTGTTCTACTTGTTAAAAAACTGATTTTCTTTAAGGCTCTCAATGAACATGTTGGGAATGTATCATCCTGGTTAAATTTTAAGAATGAAAAAAAAAAAATCAGTCTTGTGCTTGAACATTCCTGGCCTGAAAGGACTGCTTATTGCCTTCCGTTGTTTTTTTGGCTTAAGGCGTCATTGTAAGGATCCTAGCTCATCTTTTTGGGTTTCTCAGGGGCATTCATATTTTCTTCTTTATACATGTGGGTTTGTTGGGAAATTGAGATAAGCTTAAATTTTTTATGGTTGTTGCCCCATCATCTAATACAATTTTGGTTATTGTCAGTGTCTGTATGTCCTCTGCTGCGAGACACCCGCCGGAGGAGCCTTCATTTCCTAACCATCGAGGTCAACGTTGGGGCTCACAATCATTGAGCTCCTTGCCTTCTGAAAGATCGATCTCCCTCCAATGGACTGCCCGCCAAATCTTGCAAACATGTACAACTTTGCGAGCTTGTAAACACTATCTCAAAGACGACTCTAACAACACCTAGGTTGGGAACAATGCCTATGTACTTGCTCCGGACCAAGTAGGCATGTGATTTAGAGGCTAGACCAAGGGGATTGTCAAGGCACCCTGCATGAGGTGAGCTCCACCTTGACTGGACATAGAGAGAGGGGACGTGTCACGTCCCGTCACAATAGACATTAAATTAAATGAATATTGAACGGGAATCATGACTTAACATCACAAAAATTCCCAAATCACTCAACAACATGGATATAATCCAAATCTCCAACATACCACAATGGATCCAACATAAAAATCTCACAAATTAAACTCCAACCCATACATCTAATTCCCGAATAAAAGTTTTCAAAAGAAATTACTCTCAAACATAAGCAATAGAACAATACAACAACTTACATAACACAACGGAAGACTAAACTATAAATACCAACTTATGACCAGTGATTGGAAAAGCGAGACTAGGCGCTCGCCTAGGCGTGAGGCGAGCCTAGGTGAGCTTGTAATATCTCACGTGGTGGAGGCGAGGCGAGGTTGGATGAGGCGAGAGAGTAGGTGCGAGGCGAGTCGCCTAGGCGAGAGGCGTGAGGTGTTCGCTTCGTGCGCCTCACTTCGATTTTGATTTTAATTGTAAAAATACTAGAATGCAAGTATTCAAAAAATAAAAGTCATGAGCGAGGCAAGTTTTTCTGTTACCTCTCCACCGTCATCTAGAACAAACACTTCTCCATGCTCAAACGGAGACATGGTTCCAGCATCAGTGTTCAAGTAAGGATATGAATGTGAAAAGAAAACTGGCGATTAAAGAATAGTTTCCTTTCCCTCAACTCGGAAGAAATAAAGAATAAAAGTTGAACAATGAGAAAGAAATTGTTTATAGTTTGGCTGATTCATAAAATTTTGACGTCTAGATATAAAGGGATAATAATTAATAAATACATTCAGAAATGTTCTTAGACGTATGAGAGGCACACTTCTTCTTGAGATGTTGCACTTCAAGCAGATCATTACCTATTACATTCCTAAAGCTGGCAATTTGTTTCGTGTATCTTCTATTTTCAACACTATTAAAACAATTAAGAAGAAATTCCAATTTGAGGCTAAAAAGGTTTGTCCAAGCAAAAGTATGCTTCCTTTCAACAAATTCTCAGTGACTTTAAATTTAAATTATAGTGTGTCTTTTTTTTAAATTTGTGACACTCGCCCCACCTCACTTGAATGAGGCATTCGCCTCGCCTCGCGCCTCGTCGCCTAGACTTTTGCGGAGTTTATCGCCTTACCATCGCCTCATGCTTTTAAAACACTGCTTATGACTATATTATATTACAAAAGAAAGAACCACAAGAGCTACAAAGCCTCAACAACAGGCTACAATGATCTACTAAAACCCAATAAGACCATAAGAACTAGCTGACAGAACCACCTGCCAAGACAACCTCACCGGCACCATCTGGACAAGCTATGACCATCCAAGTCGACTGCAGTGGACCCGAACTCAAATATCTTCTCAATCTGGATTTCCAAGAAAATAAAAGAAAACAAGCACACCAAGGAAATCTAGGAATTTGTTAGATATGAACGTTTAAAGATATGGCTAACAAAGTGATCACAGTGATAGAAACAAAGCTGAAATGAAATAATAGAACTCTTGCGTAGGATTTGAAGTATCACAATACTCATTCTTTACCAATATGCCTTGTTTATTCAATTTTGAACACGTAGGTTTTTCCACATTATCGCCCTGTCCCATTACATATGAATGAAATTAAAGATACATATCCAATTATACCTTTCAAAGGTTAACTCACCCAACGTGTCCCATTACATATGAATGAAATTAAAGATACATATCCAATTATACCTTTCAAAGGTTAACTCACCCAACGAACGTTGTACAAGGTGATCAATACTATCATATTTACCGTTTGTGACATGCACCTTACATTCTCATCTTATTTATCTTTCCACATTTTTACATCCATGCTTAAATTACCAATTTAACACTTATTCTTTTAGCACCCACAAGTAGTCAAAATTATGTACAATCATATAGTTCCACATCCAAGGCCATAAAGGACATAATGCACCTTGTTCACATAGGACACCTTCTTCTATCACATTTTTCACAATAACTTGCACGCACCCATGCAAAAAAAACACATGTAGATAACATGATGCCACATAGGAAATATTCCATATTTTAAATCATACGCATTGTAATACTCGTATCCGAAAAATAATTATAGTCGGGTAATTTTTAAATTTAATGTGGGATGTTGAAATGAAAATGTAGATGGAATAAAAGTAATACAAGTGAGGGTATATTTAAATGTGAGTGTGTTTGGAGCACTAGATAAATTCTCATTGGTGTAGCCTACAAAGTTTGGTGTTGAGAGCATGGAATCAAATTCCTATGAGGTGAATTGTATGCTACCAAAGGAACTAAAATCTGTCCTAAAACTAAGTTTGCTCCCGTAAGTCTTTTTTTTGTATGAACAAAGTGTGAGAGGGAGGAGAATTAAGGGAAATTCAACCTAAGGTTCTTTGGAGATCAAAAAATTGCATTAAAAGGTATGTAATCTATAGTTATACCATAGGTTTTAAAGGATTCTTAAGAGGATTTTAATCAAAAATCTGTGTTCTTGAGTTTTTAAGAACTTTTGGAAGAATTTATATAGAATCATGTAAATTTTCGGAAATTAATATTTGGGATATGTTAGTAGTTGTGTATAGTTGCTTATTTTGATATATTGGGTGATTTGGATGTGTTTTTTGCCCTGGATTTGAAGTTAAAACTCATAGAAATCGGTAGAAAGTTGTAGAGTTGTGTTCTGTCAGGACCGGTAGGGGGCCGGATCACCGGCCGGTATGCCGGCCGGCATATCGGTGGTGGTACCGGTATGTGTTAAAATTGTCCAGTATGTTTGTGAAGCAAAAGGGAGGAAATTTGCATGGACCGGCTCACCGGCCAGTATGCCGACTGGCATACCGGTGACCTACCGATTGGGGTAAATTCTGGGCAGATTATTCGGGACCTAAACCTAAGTGAATCTAAGCCTAATTGAGGGTATTTAGGATGATTTTAAAGTGGTTTAAAGGTTAAGGATGGATGGAAAATTGATAAAAGGGAAGTGAATTGCACTCTAATATAAGTGTTTCATTTCATTCCATTTACTTATGCTAATTCATACTTGTTTTGATATTGAGTTTGATTTCAGGAGGGATCAAAGTACATTTATCCGACGAAATCTGATTCCAAGAAACCCTCCTAAGGGTATTCAGCGAGTGTGGTAGTTATTTTAAAAATTGTAGATTTTTGAATTTGGAGAACGCTAGGTGCATGTTAGGAGGGGAGATGTTATTTCTATTGTTATGTGATTATTTATTTTATTTAAAGCTTGAATTGTGAAATTGAGGAAACATTGTGAAATTGGAGAAACATTGTGAAAGTTGTGGAAAGTGGGGAAATATGAGGAAAGTAGGGAAAGCAGTGTCTGGTTAGGGCCCATGCTAGAGGCATTTAAAGACGTGTTTGGACATGAAAAAGACGTTCATGTGCAAGTAGACGTACTTGCGGAATGGTGGAATCCGACGGTCCTGTGTGATGAATCAACATCGTGGATTTGCCATTTAGAAAAGAAAATTTATAATGTGAACTAAAACTAGTAGTAACATGGGAAACGCTATAGGGGTGAATCCATTTGTTGTTTGTCTGTTTCTGTTTCTGATATGTTCTATGAAAGTGTAACTGGGGCAAACTTGTAATTGGGGTAACATTTATTTTCTTATATCTGATTTTGTTCTGAGTATGTGAGGAAACACTGTTGCATCTGTTTTCTACTTATGTATTTGTATCTGTTATGTGATTGTGGATCATTGTTGTACCATTTATATTCTGTGTGATATATTTGTTTCTGTTTGAGTTACGTTTGATGCACCCTATTTTGTTATGTTGTTATTCTGCAAAGTTTATTATAACTTACACACTATTGGATTTTTCTGTGATTTATTTTGCATGAGAAATCCAGATTTCTGAGTTAGCGTGGAGGTCCACTACAGCGTCATACTTGGAAATTTGGAGGAGTTTGAGTAGCACCTTTGGTATATCACAGTTGTACTTTTTTTGATGTCTTTTGGTTTTGTTGGTCTATATATGTCAGTATCAGTTGGAATTGTGGATCTTCTATACTATCGCGGTGGACTTTATATTTTGTGGATGTTGACTTTGTTTAGTCAATGGTGGTTTGGTTTATATATTTAGTGATTTTTTTGTAATTCACATTGCCGTGTCTACTAAACATTATATATGTTATAAGTGGAACGAGGTGTGACAGTTTTGGTATCAGAGCATGCTTTTTAGATTCTCGACGTGTGGATGGATAGAAGAGGAAATTGTGTGTAACGAATAATTGCCCTTAGGTTAGGTCCGATTGGAAGAGCGTCTGAACACCGTATCTTCCGATTGGAAATTTGGGTGAGTTATTTGGAGATACATAGTCCCCTTAGGGGTGTCTAGAGTGGATTGTAGTGGACCATAGGGTGTTAGCGAGTCAAGTATAGGTCTTGGTGGTCACTAACGCTTATTGTTAACGTTTGTTGTGGTGGTTATTATGTTGTGATAACAGGATTGAAATATGAATCAACAAGAGGAAGGAGCATCTAGTGCAGAAGGAGAAGTTAATCAACCAAGGGCAGCTAGGGTTGCAAACGAGCCGAATCGACCCGAACATTAAAATGTTCGGGTTCGATTTGTTAAGATTTTAGCGAACTCGAACTCAAACTCGAACTCAGTGAAAATTTAACGAGCCGAGCTCGAGCCGAACTCTCCTAGGTTTGACTCGAACTCGAATACGTTCACGAACCTTAATGAGAAAAAAATAACACCTATTTATGCAAGCATAAGAGTCTAGTCTATAAATAAATAAGTTTTCTACATACTTAATTATAAGAAACATATCTATAGAAGTTTATATATTCACAAATTTTGAGAATTTTATTATATACAAATATATATTTACACACATAAATTAATTTATGTATAATTTGTACATAAAATTTCTATTTTGTACATATATTCTAGGTTCGCGAGCCTAGTCGAGCGAGCCGAATACTGTTATGTTCAAGTTCGGCTCATTTATGAAACGAGCCTAAAACTGAGGTTAAGGTTCGGCTCATTTAATAAACGAATCGAATTCGAACGAACTCTTACCGAATCGAGCCTCGAATAGTTCGCGAACGGCTCAGTTCATTTACAGCTGTAAGGGCAGCAAGGGAACCACCGCTTATGGGAGATGTAGATAGATTTATTGTAGCCATGGCTACATATATAGAGCATCAAGCCGTTGTTGGGGTTTTGAGGACCATATTGCTTATCATCTTCTTTAACCAATTTCATGCATATTTATCATTCTATGCATCTCATAACACTTGTTATTCCAATTTAATAACATGCTTGATATTTCCCGTAAATCATATATTTAGGAAAATGAACCACACACACCGTTCGCATATGGATAAATACAACCTCATATCTAACAAACTCACCGAATACCGATGAACGATGCCAAGACTACCTCCTCGAGACTCTGAAAGTAATAGTCACCCACATGGGATAACCTTTAATAAATCAATAATGGTTTAATGAATAAGGATCATGAACAAGAGAATAAATCTTCTATGAACCTTAAACGCACTCAAGACTCTCAAGCCCTCAACTCACAAGGTAAAAAACTTAGATTAAAAAGACTAAGGCATGAATAATCTTTCACTTACCCACTCCAAAATCACTCACAATGGGTTATCCTAAACCTCCAAACAATGAGTATAAGGTCACGCACCATACCTAATCTTTCTCTAATCTCTCTGAAGTTGAGCTATCTTATATTTTCTCATTTGGGATCGAGATAGTTGAGGGTCGAGCTATGCACATGCTTTTTCGTGTTTGAGTTCTCTCTGTGCTTCCCTCGATGTCAAAGCTATATTCATCATTCCCTCATAGGTTGAGACATGTTTCCTGAAGGCTGAATTCCACGGAGAGAGAAACACACGTATCACCTCTTTCTCTCTAGAGGTGCATACGGATGTCCATGACGACAAATTTGTGTCAGCTAGCAAAAAGTGGCAGATCCACACACTAATTTTGTTCAAGTGGCCAGTTCAAGAGAAGCAATACCGTACACATCGCTTTAAAGAAATTTGTTGGTCGCCTATCAAGCTCTCATAAGTTGGTATAGGAAGAAAGTTTAAGATCATCATCTATGGAGCTCACCTAAGTTGCTCTTTGGAGGAAGCCATGGAGTCTGCATAAAAAAGTCATACGTTGCTCCATGGAGTAAGTCATGGAACCTGTCCAAGTTGCTCCATGAGGAAAGTCCCACGGAGGGGCTTAATTAATTTACTCGACCAAGAAAGTCCCACAAAGTATTCCAAGTTGCTTCGCCTAATTTTGTTCCACGGAGGAAGCAATAAGTTGCCCTGTCAAGGAGGTCACAATGGAGAAACTCAAATAAATTGCTTTGCCAAGAAAGGCCAGACGATCCTAAGTTGCTCAGTGGCTCCACCTATGTTTGCTCCATGGAGGAAGTAATAAGTTGTTCCGTCAATGTTTCTTTGCCAAGGAATTCATTTGGAGCTCAAGAAAAGTTGTTCCATTATGGAAGTCGCGTGGGGCTCAAGAAAAGTTGCTCTATGGATCCCGTTTACGTTGCTTCATGGACGAAGTCATATGGAGCTAACTATGCTAAGAAAGTTCTATAAAACCCGTCTGCCGAGCTCACTTGAGTCGCCCGCCTAAATAGCTCTATGAATAAAAAAAGGTTTTCTAGATTGAAATTAGCCGCCAATGTTGCTCCCTCCGCCAAAGAAGTCATATGGAGGAGGTCAATTTGAGCTTGCCTAAGTTACTCCATGGTTGAGGTCATATGGAAGAGATTGAACAAAAATTTTAAAGACGAAAAAGTCTCATAGAAGAGGGGAGGATAGATCTTTTACTTACAAAAATAATGTAATCAACAAATTAATTAATTACTTGCTCCTCACCTCGTCTAATCTTGTACAAAGGAGGTATATGGAAGAGCTCCTATGAGGACCCATGGAGGAGGTCCCATGTTACCTGTCAATGTTGTTTTGCCAAAGTGGTCACCTACCAAAGTTATCGAGGGTTGTCATTCGGAGGTAGTTCTACGCAAAAAATCCTATGGAGGAAGTCCGAGATCTCACAGCAAGAGGTGATTGGCAACCCACTTAAGTTGCTCTACCGAAAGGAAAAAAGACGATACATTGGCAGCCCACTTAAGTGGCTCCATCCAAGAAATTCTAGAAAAGAGGTTATATGGAGCTCTTGTGACTCCCTTGGCAGGAGCTCTCGTGACACGAGGTCACTGGCAGACCATCTAGTTTACTCCTATGAGCCCCATGGCAAGAAGTCTCATGGAAAGACTTTGCCCTCCAACATTGCTCCGCCAACTCAATCCACTTATGCTAAGGATTTAGTCAAGAAATTTGTCTTGATAAAACCAAATCTATTAGATCTCCTATGAGCACTAGTGAAAAATTTGGTAAAGATTGTTCCGGCGCTAGCATAGATCCTAATTTGTATAGGAGCATGATTGGTAGTCTCCTTTATCTCACCGCTAGTCGTCTGGATATTGCATTTAGTGTTGGTGTTTGTGCTCGTTTTAGTCCGATCCGAAAGAATCACACTTAATTGCTATAAAACGAATCATTTGGTACATTAAAGGCATAGCTTCACTTGGTTTATGGTATCGTAGTAGTACTAGTCTTGATTTAGTTGCCTATTTCGATGCCGATTGGGCCGGATGTGCCGATGATCACAAAAGTACGTCGGGTGGCTGTTTTTATCTTGAGCATTGTTTAGTTTCATGACATAGTAAAAAGCAAAATTGTGTCTCTTTATCTACAGCCGAGGCAGAATATATTTCTGCCGGAAGTTGTTGTACACAATTGCTTTGGCTTAAGCAAATGCTCCTTGATTATGGTTTTCCGATTACCACTATGACGGTCGGTCTTTTGTGACAACACAAGTGCTATTTACATATCTAAGAATCCCGTTCAACACTCTCGTACTAAACACATTGACATATGTCACCATTTTATTAGAGAGCTTGTTGAAGAAGGGATAGTTACATTTGAATTCATCCCTACTCTTGATCAAAGAGCCGATATATTTACTAAACCTCTTGATTCTAATAGGTTTGAGTTTCTAAGAAAATCAACTGGCTTGATTTCTTTCGAGGATTAGATGGAGGGGGAGTTTGAATTCTTTTATTTGTGTATTTTTGTTTTTATTGCATGTTTTATTAACTTGCTTATGGTTTATATTTTAGATTATAAAGTGTTTTCCTTGCACTAGATGGCTTTCGTGTCAGATACGTATCGGACACACTTTAGTTTTTCTTATTCTTTCTTGTCTTTCCGGACAAAAAAAGGGGAGAAAACGTTAAGGGGGAGTTTTCGATGAGCTAACAATGTTTTGTGCAGGGATTGGAGAGTTTTTGAGATTATGATATGGTTTATATTGCTTATTATTGGATGATATTGTGTTTGCAGGACTGTTTTGGAAGGAAGTATCCTTGTCTTCTTTATTGCTTATGTCTAGCCCTTGCGTCTTTCTTGTCAACATAATTTGTTGCCTTGCAGGTGTATTTGTTGCATCTTAGATCTTAGGATCATAGCTTGATAGGCTTTGTAGCTAGATAGGTTTCTATTTGGCTTGCCTGTTAGCCATTTTGTTTTATTTGTTGTTTTTGTTCCGGAAAAGCCAATGGGGGAGATTGTTACCGGCTTTTCATGTTGGCTATTTTCCGGAAGCGAATCAACTTTGGTAGAATCTTTGTATAGGATTGTTTATTGATCTTATTTTTAGTTTGGTTTGGGGTAGCATAGATAGGTGGTCCTACTTCCAAGCTTTGAAGATTCGGATGCGGCTATTCGGCAACAAATTGGTGTTTTCTCGGCATTCAAAGGTTCTTGAAATGGCCGGTACTTCATTTGGTAACGTATTTTTTGGGTCTATTCCTTGTTCCTTTGGTTATTCTATTCCTCATTCTTCGTTTCGTTTCCTTGTTCTTTGGATCTTTAGTTCCCATATAAATCCTCAAGATTCCTTAGAACATTGTCGTTGAATCTTGTTTTTAATACTAGTTTTCATCCTTAGTGTTTCTAGGTTGCGTGACCTTGATTTCTTTAAGTTTTTTGGTCTTCAGATTTTGTTCCCCAGCAGTCCTATGCGTGACTGGTAGCCCGATTTACCGCGACCGGTTGCGCAACCTTGGTTTCCTAATTCAGGTTTTTTGTCAGAATTTTGGTTCCCAGCAGAGGGGCGCGAACAGTTGCCCTCCATACCGAGACCGGTCGCGGTATCCTGATCCGATTGCCCCTGTGCCCGACCGATTGCCCTCTCTTCCTTCTTTGTTCGAATTTTGACAGAACCTAGCGCGACCGGTTGGAGGTCATTGCGCGACCGGTCGCACTTCCTCCGTTAAGAAAAATTACAATCGATTTTTATTATTTTAAGTTGTTTGATGAGCGTGTTTAAGAGTATTTTTTTTCATAATTAATCATTCTAATTAACCCTAAAACGTTCTTAAGGGTTTTGGGTATAAAAGAAACACTTTGGATCTTTTTAAACACAACATTACATCTCTACAAGAACCCTTTGCCTTCAAGTGCTCTTAAGTCTTCCTTTGTGGTTGCAATTGAGTTTGGTTTCTTCAAGAAACTTTATTGAAGGTTTGATTCTCTCTTTCTCTCTTGCATTCTAATCAATCCTTGTTTGTTTCTCATTGGTTAATCTATATACCATTGGTATTATAGTTCTTATTCAAGCATTTGATTGTTGTGTCTAGAATTAGATCATTGATCTATTTTTCTAGATTTGTGAAATTGGCAAGAGTTGTTGTGTTTAGGGTTTGTTCCCTCTACTTTGAGAGTTGGTTGTGAATCTATTCATAGATTCGTGGTTCTTGTGTATCACCTAGTGATTCTAGAGTTTTGATAGTAGATCTTTTCTTGGGATTAATACTTTGTCCCACCAATCTTCTTGATTTTGGAGATATCTCTATCTTGTTCTAATCTCATCTAGGGTTTGGTTATTTGCCCTATTTCCTTGTGGATTGGAAGATTGTGATTGATATATTTTGACTTCGGGTTGTTGTTAGCCTTGTTGTTTTGCCCTACCGTCTTTAAGACTTGATGATTGTATTAATCAAAATTCTTCTTGGGGTTGTTGTTGTTGCTTCTAAAGCATTTTCCCTAGTTATTGTTGAGATTGTTGTTTGTTGGTAGTCAAGAGAATTCTATTGAATTCCTCTTTGGGTTTTTTCTACCTTAGTACAAACATTTTCCATTGTAGTGATTTCACTTGAACTTTTCCTTTGGAAATAGTTCATTGGACACATTGTCTTGAAATGCTTTATTCTTGTGTACATTGGAGTTGTGTCACTTGTATAAGTGCTTTCTTTTCACTCCATTGTCTTGTTATTCTACTAGCACTTCGTTGTCTAGTGTTTCGTGATACTCATCGTTTGTTCTTGCACGCACGTGTTTGATTGTTGCCTTGTCTACATTGGCTGGAGCACTTCGGAGCCGATCTTGAGTCGGAAATCAGTGGGACACTGTGGATTAGCTGGAGGATAGCAGAATGGGCTCGGGGAGCTTTGAATAGGAGCTATGTGGTTTGGTGGATAAGTTCGGTAACTCTTGTATCATAAACCTTTGTTATTTCTAGTGAAACCGTAGACTAGTGCAGTGGTTTTATGCATAGGGATCGATTGATGCCTATGTAGTTTCCACTATATATCTGTTGTTGTGCTGCTCATTGTCTTTTACTCTCTCTCCACTACACTTACACATGTGATTGTTTTATTCTATGTTATATTAGCGCTTCAACTTGCATATAAACAATCACTAGATTAATTTTGCGTAATTCAAGTTAATCATTTAATTTGCATCAAATTAAAAAGAAGAATTCATAATTTTTATTGGCCAACCTATTCACCCCTCTAGGTTATGGCCTAGTGCGTATTTGCATTTTTCAGACCTTCAAAAGTTACTCCTCCTAGTCATGACCTATCAAAGTTACTGCTCCTAGCTTCAGCTTCAAAGTTACTCCTCCGAAATTGCTTCGCCGTAGAAGTTCTCCTCCGAAATTGCAACATGGAGATCACCCAGAAAGCTCCATAAATTACAAGTGAATTGGGGTGGGTGGGTGGGTGGGGGCAGACGAGTACTTGCAAGTTTTGAAAGCCTCTGTATGCAAGATTGGGAGGATCTCCCCTCCGCTTCAAAAAGCACACTGCGAGCTTTATCTCTCTTCCACTTCAAAAGCTAGCTCCACTCCTTGCTAGCTCGCCCCCTAGTTTTATGAGCTACATTCAATGATCATTAACTTCTTCGTCCAAATTTTCTCTATAAAATGAGGGCAAAATGGTAATTCCCAATACTCTTAGTAATGGAAGGTAACTTATATAGTGGAACACTCCTTTTTAAACAAACAAAAACTAAGTGTCATTGACAAGACAAGACTCTCCAAAGCCAAAAAGGGAAGCAGAAATAAAGCAAGTACTGGATTATATGCACTCATACATTCACTTAGATATGAGTACATGCGCATAGGGGGCATTAATTTGGTTATCTGGATGTCCTCCGTCATGAGACACCTGCCTGAGGAGCTTTCATCTCATTGAGGTCAATGTTGAGACTCACAGTCCTTGAGCTCCTCGCCTCCTGGAAGAGCGAGTTCCATCCAAAGGATTGCCCACCGAGACCTCCAAACACGTACCGCCGAGACCTTCAAACATGTACTCTCGAGACCTTCAAACACGTACAGCTCTGTGAGCCTGCAACACTAACTCAAAGGCGAGTCTAACACCACCTGGACTGGGAGCAAGGTCTAGGTACTTGCTCGTGACCAAAGTAGCCATGTGATTTGTAGGCTAGAGCAAGAGGATTGGCAAGTCTCACCCTCCACGAGAGTAACTCCACCTTGACCGGCCATATGGAGAGAAGGGGCGTTGCCATGACATCTTCGAAGACATATCAGAGCCACCTGCCGGCTGGGGAATCGTATCATACCTACCACGTAATTGGGTCTATGATATAGCTCCCCCACATATCACTCAAACTCTCTCTTTGCATCTGAGATGCAGAGCCTTGACTTTGTTTGTAGGACTCAAAGAGAATATCCCATGTCCACCTAAGAGGAAGAAGTCCACCTGACTTCCCCTCGAAGACTTCCAGGATGTATAAAAGAAAGATTTTACACAGCATTGAAGGCATTCATTCACCTCACACCTACACACTGTACTCTCTAGTTGACCGTTCTCCATAGGGATGGCAACGGGGCCGATCGGTGCCGTATACTACTATATCCGTCCCCGTTTCCTGAACCTCATATCTGTCCTCGTCCCTACCCCGTTCCTCGATGGGTATGTTTTTTTTACCCCTACATCCCCGTCCCGAATGGGAATCGGGGATCCAAGCGGAGATTCAGATATTTGAGTATTTTCGATTTCCTTGTTGGGAAAATTAAACAAAGAGTTAAAAACAAGAAAATATTGCAATATTATAGTTTTACAAACTCAAAAGCATAAATAAGTACAAATCTACATCAATGTGTTTACCAAAAGCTCAACACATGCATGCAAGGAGATTATACAAACGAAACAATAATCTTGGCTGCTGAAGATTTGGCCTTAGTAAGTTGAAAATTCCCACATCCAGGATAGACACCAACACAATAAACCTACGACCCTACTGCAAAACAATACTAATAGGGTATTATATTATATATAATACGAGTGGGTTAAGTTATAGGGTTATGGGTATCGGAGCGGATTCGGAAAATGGGGAGGATTCGGGGTAGGGATTTGCATCACTCCTTCCCCGCCCCATCCCCGCCCCATCCCCGAATTTTTTAAAAACAGTTTTCCAAATTTGCCCCATTCCCCAGAAAAACTCCAAATTTCCGATTCATTCGGAGCGGGGAACGATCGGATTCGGTCGGATCAGACACGATCCCAACCCTAGTTCTCCGCTGTCATCTCTCTCTATAAGATTGTCCCGAGCTCTCTCCTCCATCTCGGTGGTCTTGAGTCATCGTAGTGCTCACCATAGTTCCCGGAAGGCCTACTTCCACTCCTAACATCCACAGTTACCAAAAAAAAAAAAGAAATGAAAAAGGAACTCTCTGTGCTTGGTTTAAATCTCTATAGCTCATGCTTCACGTTCCATAATTTGTGGATGCATTGATTTTTAAATTTTTTATCCTTATTTCTAACGAGTCAATGACATCTTTTCAATGCACAATTGTTCGCTGTTGCAGAGTGATTGGGCCTGAATTGCCTTCCGCCGAGCTACTTGCTGCTGCAGCCAAATTAACTGAAGCTGAGGCTGAGTTAAGGTACTGTCTGAGAAGACATAAATGCTTTATGTTTTCAGGATTGCTAGACTGTTCACATGTTACCCATTCAATTTTTGGGTCATTAAATTTGTATTAACCTAGGATTGTCTATATGCTTCTTTTTTACCTAAAAAAGGTCAGGATTACAGTTACCCTGCAAATATGGCTTTGTTAGATAGTTGGAAACTCTATTTGATGCTACGGTACTGCTAATGGATATAGGGAGGCTGAGGTGGAGGAAGACAATGAAGTTTTCATAGGACCTCCACCACTTGCTGTGGTTACTGAAGCTGAATCAGCAAATGATGCAGAGCGTTTTGAAGAGGTCCCTAACACAATTTTCTGATCACTCGTTCTGTTATTTTATTTTTTGATAGAGCTCTTTTAAAGATTGAAAATAGTTTTTCCTTATATTTTAGGATTTTTTGTATGACTAATGTTAAATGGGCCTTGTAACATTGGAAAACTTTAGTTGCGAGTTTTTAATTTTAGTAATTGTTTCTTTCTAGCTTTTTAAATCTTGCACGAATGGTGCTAATCTTCCTTTATCATTATTTACTTTATTGTTTGGGAATGTTTTTAATTAATATGCACTGGTAATCTGGAATAAAGAGGGTGGGTTTATATGTCGAGTTCAGATATATTTTCTTTGATTGCATGTTGTGTCCTTGATGATCCGTACAGTTCTTGAGCTAAAACAGTCATCTACTTCATCTGCATACTATTCTTGTGTTATTTCAGATATCATTTGAAGTAGGCAGCGTGAGATGTGCGTACTTGATCTTGAAACATGAGTAGTAGATTGCAAAGGAATCTAAATACAACATGCCTATTGGAACATCATGCTTGGAATGTTTAACCTGCATCATAGGAAATTTGGCAGAAAACTCCGAACAACTCCTTAAGATGTAGACGTGTATATTTGGAAATCAATACTCAGTGCTTTATTTAGTTCGTACTTCGGCACTATTGTGTGAGCACAGAAGCTAGTGGATATGCTGTTCGTACCAATTTAATATTAAGGTTGTGTAGTTGGTAATAGTTTGGGGAAATGGAGATATAGTACAGCTCTAAGCTCTAAATATGTGTTCTATTCAGAAAGGAGGCTTGTAAATAATGTTACCATTGATAGGTATGTAGACCAGAAAATATTATTGTAAAAAGGTACTTCATCGATGGTTGCATGTGAATACAGACTTACGAGCTTGCTGTATGTAACTGGTCAGGTTACAAGAATAGTGGGTGCTGAGGTTGATAGTCCATACGATGTTCTAGGAGTGAACCAAAATATGCAAGCTGACAACATCAAGAAAAGGTGAACTTGTTGATTATAGTTAATTGAAAGCTAGATGTATTTTCTATAAATTATCTGAGCATTTTTTGTATGTACAGTATGCATAGTTAGAAGGTAGTTGCCATATTTTATATAATTTTTTATAGTGATTGGGTGGTCTTGGCCATAGCCACATCCCTGCCTGCGGCCAAGGACAAATTTCCCCCCGATATTGGCTTCCATAGACGAAATCTCGGTCAATGAGTGTGCACTCAATCCAATAATTCCCTCATAGTAAGTATGGAGCACGTTAATATGTTTGGTGACCTTGAACTTATGGTGAACTGACCCTTTTGCCCTTTTGTATTCACCACCATTGGTTTTCCATACCTTCTTCTTCTTCACCATCTCCAATTGATGCCACCATCTCTCTCTCTCTCTCTCTATATATATATATATATTAAGCGTTATCATCAATAATTGTTTTATCAAATCACTGATAAACATTGATCTCTCTACTCCGGATTAATTCACATTTGAAATCAGAAAGCAATTAAGTTTTCACGTCTATGGTTGTCAAAATCACACTATTCACAATTCGGATCGCAATTCGATTGACGGTTCATAGAAAAATGATACGAATCAATCAGTGAATCAATGTTTAGACAAAATCGGCGATGAACCATATGATTCACGGTTCGATTCATGCAAATCTAACAGTTGTTGGATATTCAACCACTTTTACCTCCTATTTTGGAAAATGTAAAGATATAACTACATATACTGTTAAGTTCGAAAAACTGTATTCCCATGCAAAGTTTGTAATCATTTGTTGATTAAAATATTTATTCTGATTTGGAGCATATCACTAATCTTTTTATCAATTTTATCAAAACTTATATAATCATCTATATAATAACACATCACAATTTTTTGAAAAAATTTGAATTCTATATATTTTTAACCATTAGATATTTGTGTGTGTGTTTTAAGTCCTTGGATTAACCAATCCTATCTACTCCCAATCAATACTGCGTGTATGTTCCACTCACACTATCTACAACAAATATCTCGTTTTATATTCCCACGCCACATTGCCTTTTCCCATTCCCATTCCCACGCCAGTGCCTTTTCCTATTCCCATTCACACGCTACCCAATTCCCACGACCAAAGTTTTAAAAGGTGAAGGCGCAAGGCGAGCCACTTGACCCTTCATGGGGTGAGGCACTTGACCCTTCATGGGACGAGGCGTAAGCCCCGAGGCGTTGAGGCGCAAGCCTTTTGATTTTTAATTTTTAAAATAATAAAAAAAACTAAAAAAAATAAATAATACTGAAAAATACCCAAAATTAATTAAACTAAGCTCTAAAAATCTAAAACATCTCTAATGTTTAAATCTACGAATAAAGAGATTCAAAACCACGCAACAAAGTTAAAAAACTTAAATCTGTTTTAGTTTGTTGTAACGAATGGGTTCTGGTCGCAAGGGAGGAACGGGATGGGTTCTGTAGCTAACGTCTGCTGTAACGAATTGGGTTGGAAAATCCTATATCACGGTCGAGTGATGTTATCAATCTGTTTTTTAGTTTTTCAATTAAATTTAAAATAAAAAAACTGAATACCTCTTGGGCGGTCGCCTCAGCGCCTGGGGCGTGAAAAACGCCCGGGGCGTACGCCTCAGCTAGCCCCAAAGAAAAAGGCGTTCGCCTAATTGGAGGGCCGCCCAAATTTTTTCGCCCCGAGGCGATTCAGCCTCGCCTCGCCTCTCCCCGCGCCCCGGGCGAGCCCCAAAAACGCCTTTGAAAACTATGCCCACGACTGCCTCTTCCCAATTTCACGTCTGCCTCTTCCCAATTCTCCATTCCCACCTCTGTTCAGCCCATAAGACCACAACCATCTCCAGCACCCTCACACGTTGGTAACACCAAGCGCTGTTACAGAACATCTCCTTTTGTATTTGTTCCAAGCAACACTCAGATTTTTAAACAGAGAGAGAGATAGCGTGAGGAAGACGCAGACGCCGAAGAGTAGACGTCGAAGAACCCACGCCGAAGAGCAGACGCGGAAGTGGAGAGAGAGAGAGACGACGTGAGGAAGACGTAGACCGTCTACACAGAGCGACAACGAAGAGGTACCATCGGTGCACGACGAAGACGTCGAAGAACACACCCGTGACGGCGAGGAGGAAGACCTCTGTAGGATCTGCGACACCGCTCTATTTTGTGAGTACCCATGTGCATGCACTGCATCAAGTTCGTGTCGCAAGATCCTCTGTCGTGCACCGCTCTGTTTCTAAAACCCTCTGTCGTGGTCTGTTCTTCTTGGTACGGAGAGGGTGCGACGAAGTGGGCAGTGCGGCGAGGGTTTATGCAATGGTGCAGCGATGGCGTCCGGCGATGGTGTCGCTCCTGTTGTGCCCACGTGGCAGGTGGTCCTCGATTCCAGAGGTTTCGTTCAAGGCTGAGTGGAAGAGGAGGCTGGCGAGTCTGCGACATAGAACGACGAGACCACGAGTGGCGACGGCTCTTGTTGAGCTAATTAGGATTTGTAGAGAAGTCAGTCGAGGTTTTCCGAGGTGGCCTTGCTTTCTGTGTTAAATCGGCACTTTCAACAATTGAATCCATAGTTTGCTTCATGGAGAGCTGATTGGAGGATGTGGGTATGAGGTAAATTTTAATTAGATCTATGGGTGTGTATGGTTTCTATAATTCATACTAGAGTTAATTTGTTTTAAATATTTTCAGGTTTTTCTTTTTGGGTTCTGTTAGATTATCTGTTTAGATTGGTTGAAGCAAAGGTTTTGTGCATTTATATATTCTATACGCACTTGGAAACTTTTTTGTTATTTTTGTTCCTTTGGTTCTATTATTGAGGAATTTGATGAGTATTTAGATGTCATGGATCATCACCTGTACCCGACATCTGTTCTAAGTTTTAACAAGAATCTAATTTTACTATTAAACTGCACATGAAAAAGCTTCTAATTCCCTTGCTTTATAATGCCAGATTTTAGTATGCTAGAGGCTTAACTGTTAGTGCCATCACGCACAGGGTTTCATTCAAAAGAACTATATATGTTTGGGTTTTTGTGTTTCAATACAATCGTTCATTTGTTTCGGTTTTGTGTTTCATATGAAACGGTTTCTAGGTTTTTGCATTTCTGTGTTTGCCCTAATAATATGAAACACCTTCTGGGATTTAACTGTTTGTGCAATATTGTTTTATAATATGAAATGGCTTCTGTGATTGATTCGTCTGGGTTTAGTAATTCTGATGAACTATTGTCAACGCTCATCTGTTGTACCTGAGCTTAACAACTATAACTCATGGAACTCTAAGAATTGGATGGTGTTGTCAATTGCTGGGACAAGCCTACACCTCGCTTCAATGTAAAAATCTTCCAAGCGTGGTGGATTATAAATTATATTTAATAGTTACTGTTTTTAGCAAAATTGTATTTTCTGAAAAGGAACCACACAGTCCCCTTTCGACCGCACTATTGCACTGTAGTTCGGGAGTGCACTGCAGCCACCCCGGGTCCCATGCAAAGTCCCTTTAGGCACGGGCAAACACTAGCTTTTGGTTTGGTATTTCATTTAGTACTGTTTTTAATGGATAACTTGCACGGGTGAAGTGCCTTCAGGCACGAACCAAGTGCATTCAGGCACAGGTAATTCACTATTCTAGGTATGAGTAAGACTAAGATATGTTGTTCCTATAAATTATCTATTGTTAGTTTGGTAAAAAATATATACTATAATGTCATATGAGTCAATAGATGGGCTCAACATCTTTATAATGCTATTATTTTTCTATGATAAACTATAATTATTCAAGTAGTAGTGAATACTTTTGAGTATAATATCATATATGGACACAAATTTTGATTAATAGATTTTTAATTCTTGTATCATCTGAATAATAAGCTGCGTCGTGGCTCAAAGCCTCGAACCAACCCATGTGTTGCCATACTTAGCTATTAGGCTACATAATCATTGTTGAAAACATATCTTTTATTGTTTTTAAGACAACTTTTAATTCAATAATGAATGTTTGAAATCCATATACATATAAATATATTTACTACTATGACTGAACTGTTATGTTTCACAATTTGATTTGATTCACGGTTCAAAAAATGGCCTTTTCGATTCATGATTCGATTCACGATTTGTCAACCTTCACGACTGTGTAGTCACCATCCCGACAACAATCTTTGCATAACTTCCATCAGTAAAGGATCATCTTATTTGATGTATCATTATTGCACAAAAAATAATATTTATAAAACAGGAATTAACGGATATTCTGAAGAATAGTGGTTAAGTCAAGGATCGTCTTTGGGGAATGAGAAGCTGAATTGCTGCAGTTTCAATTGATTACTAATTTAATTTAGAAAGTTTGGTTTGGATTTGATTTGATTTAAAACTAAATCAAATAAACTAAACTAAATTGATTTAATTAATGAATAATGATTTTGAAAATGGTGATTTTGAAAATAAGAAAAAAGGGCTAGGGCTTCGATTCAATCTCCTATTGTAATATGAATGTGGCGATATTTAGGGGTTAATACCCGATATGGAGGACACCGATACGGTCGTCAACTCAACGATAGCGCAACAATGACATGAACAACCTCGTTCACAAAGGAGACTACCACCAATCATTATAGCAATTAGCAAACGGATAGGATTGCTCACAAGAAACCATCACCAAGCAATGAGACAACAAATGAATGATCCAGCTACAAGGTGAACAATTTTCTCAAAAAGGACCAACCAACAATAGGTGAAGGTTTCATCTCGAGAACAAGACCAACAAGCAGTAGGTGTCAAGTCAAGACCAAACCACGTACCACACAAAAGAACAAAGGGACAACTCCCGAGCTGGTGTGAACGCGTTGGTGCAATAATCACGATCATTAACGGTACAACAAACAATAGATGCTCCAAGAATATTCAAGGCAAGAAACGCTAGCCGGTTACAACGACAAGCGTAAGAAGCAACGAATCAAGAATGGGAATACGATCGGCAATCCTCATTATTATTATTGTTTCGCAATTCTCATATGTGTATTTTACAATGTTTTTCCGCGTTACCATTTTCCCACGAACACCCCCGCACACTATACATATATATATATATATATATGGACATATACGTCACCACACACACCCAATGTGACATCAAGTGACACAAGGATATGATTTAGAGAGGTGCCGGTCGGACACATGCTCTACTCAACCTGCTAGGGTCATCCATAATCACACGATCAAAGAAAAACGCACACGGTCGATTCTACACAGAAGGTGCAAGAATAACCGACTCAATAACTCGTTCCCATTCTTACAACAATCTACCCAACGTCGCGGGGTTAGGATGAGATTCGCAACGACAAGATCAATTTCAAAAAGGCACATTCAATAGAACAAGTGGGCGGACACAAGAACAATCCCATTTATTGTCAACAATTTTAATGGCACATGAGATTTCGATGAACATGCAAGATGTCAACAAGAGGCTCACTCCAACGAGCCAAGAACATCTCCACAATACTTGGAAATACAAGACTAGGAAGCTTGCAACCGAAGTATTCCTTCAATGTATCACGAGTCCAGCAAGAGAAGGTTTCACAAACAAGTCCCCCAATAAGGAATACCATATTCGAAATAGAGTTGCAACAACGCCGAACAAAATCGCAGAAACAAAAGGAGAGACGCCGACGGGTGCATCAATCTCACTAACACGCGGTACTATGAAAGGAGCTAACGCAGCTCGAATCTCCTGGAACGACGAAACTGGCAGTTGTGACAACCGCATATACCTTTCCCAAGTCGTCTGGCCAATTGGCTACTTGTCTCCATGAATCAACGCGCGACGTGTACCACTGGGACTGGTTCCTCTCTCGAACTGAGGACTGAACACATGTGCTCAACGATTCTGACTTTCCTGTTACCGCTGCGCAACTCTGATATCGACTAAAGACTGTCGCCCAACCGTCATCTTTCCTCGCTTGTCATTTTTTCGTGCACAAACTCTACCTGCACGCTCTAACTGGCTACATTCGATGCAAACGAGTTGGGGACACCGAGAACGGTACGTCAACTGATCCATGCTTCGCCTTGAAGCCACGCTCAACCACCATATAGTTGACGAGGTACTCGAAGAATAACCGCATGGGTAGACGTGCCGCTAATCATGCCTTGCCCCATTTACATTTCAAATATTAAACACTCGCTCGAGAGTGTGATGCCTTGTTCAGGAGTCCGTAATATTATAATAAAAAATATAGAACGCCTTGCTCAGGAGTTCACCAATTACAACAACAATAATTATGCGACATCTTGTTTAGGAGTCCTTGCTACGTAGACGCCTTGTTTAGGAGTCTTGGGAAACAAAGGAACATCATGATAGAACGTGTTTACGGATTCGAGAAAAATACTACACGGATTAGACCCCTTGTCTAGGAGTCTTGGGATCTAAATGAATGACGTAGAATGCCTTGTCTAGGACTTCCTCTATGCGGTACATTACTTGGAGTGAACGACGTACAAAGTTAACAAGTAGCTAATAATAGGGAATGAACACTGGTTAGTGGACTCTTGCTTAGTTGTCCCTTGAGTATGTACACCTATATATATATATATCACGTTTGCGGACTCTTGCCTAGTAGTCCTTTGGGTACCTTATCTATTTAGATTGTGGACCTCTTTCCCTTAGTAGAGAGCGGGTTGTGACGATTTGTGAGTGAGTTGGATTAGCCATTAGGCTTGACACTTTTACCTCCCTTGCACTTGAGGAGATTAGTAGATGTACTTGTAGCTCAGTCACCTCTACAGTTTGGTTTGCGCTCACTCTACTGTTTTACTACTTGTGTGTTGCTCTCTCTCTCTCTACAGTTTTACTATTTAGTTGTCCACTACTGTTTCTCTTGTCTACAGTTTTACTACTTGTGCTGACCCCTCCTAGGCATGCACCGCCCGTGCATGTTTGGTATTGGTCAGGAGTTTATCTACTGAGCTGTGGTTGCTCAGACCTTTGTGGTCCCCCCCCACAGGTTGTTGCAGGGACTTGTTGATATTGTAGAGTTTGGAGCTTAGTCAGCTACCGGGTTTTCAGAGATCTTGCAACAGGTTTTCTTTGCACATTTGTTAGCTCCCGAGGGTGAGATGTACCCTCACTTCTCTTTGTTCAGCACTTCAGTTGTAGCTGTTTGGCATTTGTTTCTACCTTCCGCTTTTCTATTCATATTGTATAATGAATGTAATGAGAACTTGGATGAAGTGCACAGATACTACAAGTGTTGACCTCCCCGCTTTTATTTAAATTGTTTTCAAAAAAATGGTTTGAAAATCCGGGGCGTGACAACTTGGTATCAGAGCTTTCGGTTCGAATACCTTGGAACCGTGGGGAGACACCTAGTCTCCATGGGCTTTCTTGGTCATTACATTGTTCTTTCATCGTACTTGTGTGCTTGTGACGCACTCCTACTTCTTGGTTCCACTTCTTGTTGATACTCTGTTTGTTCTGTCTCCTTCCACGGATGTCGATTTTCTCCATTCCTGGGAAGTCGAGTGTCGATCGTTATGGCAAGTTCAGTTGCCTTGTAGTTGTTGAATATCTTGGTATCCCTACCCTTGGCATCTTCGATGCATTCTTTGGCATTCTTCGTGTTGTTGTGGTCTCCTCTAGGATTGCTAGAGTCGAGTCGTCAAAGCTTGGATGTGTTGCCAGCCGGGCAACCAGATGTTCTTTTATGATTTCCCACTCTTCTCGTGTCCGCTTGGACCATTGTTGATGATTTCGACTAGTTATGGATCCTGTCCTAGCGCCGTGGAAAGATTTCCTTGTTCGGACTCCCATTGCTCGTTAGTAAGTGCTGGGCTTTGGTAGTCAGTCCCTGGCGTGACCTTCTCCTTCTCGGCTAATCGAGTTTCTATTTCGTGTTCCCACGCTCACTTATTGCTCCTAATCTGTCCTTGCGCGGCATTGTGCCGTCTGTGCGGCACGTATAGTGCGCAGTGCGGCACATATGGTGTTTGTGCGGCCATGTCTCTGTTCGGCCATGTGTTTGTGCGGCCATGTCTCTGTTCGGCCATGTGTTTGTGCGGCCATGTCGCTGTTCGGTCATACCTTTGCGCGGCTATGCTTGTTTAGCGAAGGTTCAGCTCAGCAATAGCTCTATGCGGCAGTTGCTTTGCCCGGCATGCCTGGATCTTGGTACTTTTGTGTTGCTGATTCTTGGACTCCTTGTTGAGTGGTAGTCTCCCTATGACTTCCCAGTCGGGAAGTCTACTGGGCTGACAAATAACCTTTCAAGGCTGATACTATGCAGAAGTTTGTTTCTATGATAAATACCTATGGCCTATTAAAGTAGAGGATCAACAGGTTAAGTCAAGTGGAGCTACTCTTACTGAAAGTCAATTCCTCAAATACATCAAAGAAGGTTTCAAAGAAATCAGCAAAGACTTCACTAGGCCTAATATCATCTCAAGGCCCAGAGACCAAGACATAAAATTTCCAGATGCAGAATAGCCAACTCCCAGAAGAAACTATAGTAGCAGCCACTTTCAAGAGGCTATTTTCTTATGTTATATGTGAAAAATTAGAAGCTAGTATTCCTATCTCATGTAATTGGGCAGATTGTGTTATTGATGATAGACCTTTGACTATAAAAGAATTAGCTATGAAAGATTTGAAGTCTGCATCTGCTAAGCTTGATGATTTGAAAGCAGATGTTCAAGATCCTTTGGAGGATTTTAATGTGGGATCCATAGATAATCCCAAAATAATTTATGTATGTGCCAATTTACCTAATGAAATGAAAGGTCAATTGAAGTATCTAGTGCTTGAATTTAAAGATTGTTTTGCTTGGAATTATTCTGAGATGCTGGGGCTAGATAGACAATTAGTAGAACATAAAATTCCTATTAAAGGAAATTTTATCCCTTATCAACAAGCTCCAAGGCAAATGACACCTGAGGTAATAGGTTGAAACCCTTTGGAAAAGTTTTGAGGTGATTGTAGTGGTTTCTTTTACCTTGTCGCTATATAGGTAAGAACCTCGGTCTCATGATGGCATAGTAGAATTATTTTGGGAAGTTCTGGCATGGGTGGGCGATTCTTAGCACCTTGTTGAGCCCCTTTATAGTAGGTGGCATGATCATTGTGGTTTCATGATGCAAATTCCGAGAAATTGTGGTGAGATTGGCCTGTTGGTCCGTAGAAATTCACGCTTGTTCCATGTTTTAATGAGATCTTTAAGTCGTAGTTGTGATTTTTTTCTGGTTTTCCTCTTTTAAGGAGGTTGAGTTGCATGCGTTTGCCTGTGAAGTGAGATGTCCCAACGCATTTGTTCGTTAGCACGTGAGTGAAAGTGCGCTCTCTTGGCCTTCGTTGGTCGCCGACACACCTCGCCGTCGGTCATCCAGCCTTTGTCGGTCATCCAATCGCCTCCCACGTCGGTTTCCACCCTTTGTCAGCCAACGATCTTGTCAAGGTCCGACGACCCTCGTCAGCTACTCGCTGACGTCCCTCGTCAATGCCACCTTAGCCTCTGATGACACTTGTCTTCTCTAGAGCACTTATCGGAGCATCTCCTATTACCAGCGACCTTCGACCGACAACCACCAGTTCACGTCAGACTCCTGCGACTTTGGTTCACTCTTGCCGGAACTTTGCGATCATTGGGTTAGGGTCAGATTTTTTTTCCGAGTCCTATTTTTTATATCTATTATGTCTGAAACCAAGGAAGTAGTTAGGGATTATTGTCGGTCTCTCACCACATTTAAATTAAACGGATCTAACTATTTTCTATGGTCACGCGCTGTGATTGTCTCTTTATGCGCAAGTGGTGAAAGTGCCTACATCACCGATGATACATCTACTGATCCAACTTGGTCTGAACATTATACTCATATAATGACTTTACTTTGGAATAGTCTTGAAGGCTAGAGACATCCAAAACTGTTTGGGACACTCTCAAGAAATTATATTCATCAGATCAGAATATTCCAACAAGGGGATCAGTCACTCGATGACTACTTCTCTACGTTAAAAGGGATGTGTGAGATGAGTTAAATGTTTATCAACCTTTATCCTCATACTTAAAAGTTCAGCAGAAATACAGAGATGACTTTCGGGTGTCAACTTTTGTCTGGACTAAATTCAGAACTTGCTCCTCTAAGTTCTTGGATTCTATCTGGCAAGGAAGCTCCTAATGTTGGTGAGGCTTTTTCTCCTATTCTACGGTCTGCTACTCACTCATCTAGTTTAGAGCATTCGACTCTATCGGCTCTAGTTGCTCCCGTTGCATCCACTACTTCATCTTCTGGAAATATTAGCAATCACAATACTTCCAGTCGTAATAGTTTCTCTGAACATGGTGGTCGGCATGGAGGATGTGAGAGCGCCGTGGCACCAAGAAGTGTACTCATTGTGGTGCAACCAACAACGATGTTGAGTTTTGTTGGAACTCCATGGCAAGCCAGTTTGGGCTAATCAGGCTACACTTGAGGGCGAGCCATCTACTTTTGCTTCTGCTCAGATTACTATATCCAAGACTGAGTATGATTCTATGGTTCAAAGGGCTAATACATCTTTTTCTTCTTCTACTGCGACCCATGTCGCCTCAGGGACTATTTGTCTTTACTCATCTTCTCATACTCACAGGACTCCTAGGATTCTTGATTCTGGTGCATCTGATCATATGACAGATGACTTGTCACTTTTGACTAATGTCGTTACCCCTTCTGTTCCTTCTTATGTTACTATTGCTGATGGCTCTAAAATTTTGGTTCATATCATTGGCACATATTCCTCATCTTGTATTGTTTTTCCTTCTGTCTTATATTTTCCACAATTCCCCTTTAATCTTATTTCCATTCATGAGCTTTCTCATAGTCACCAGTGTTCTATACTTTTCTATCATTCTCGTCATAAATTTTAGGATCTAAAGACACAGAGGATGATTGATTTGAGGTGTTAGAAGAATGGCCTGTATTACCTTCAAGAGGAGGAACAACATCATCTGACTACCTCTTCCATGTAATCTGCTCTATATTCTACTATCACATCTTATCAGTGCCATTGTTGACTTGGGCACCCGGCTTCTGCCAATCTTCGCAAGCTAGTTTACAATTTACCTAGTTTTCTCCTTTTAATTGTGATACCTGTGAACTTAGTAAACACCACAAAGTTTCTTATCCTTTACGTATTGAGTCACCATGTTTAGAACCCTTTGATTTAGTTCATTCAGATATTTGGGGACTTTCGCGCACTACAAGCTTATGTGGTGCTCGCTATTTTGTTACATTTATTGATGAATTTTCTCGTTTAACTTGGTTATATCTTCTCAAAAATCAATCTCAATTATTTTTTGTCTTTTCAAATTTTCATGTTGAGATTGTTAATCAGTTTAATGTCAAATTACATATTTTGATAACTGATAATGCCCAAGAATATCTTTCTCATCAATTTACGCATTAAAAAAAACTCATGGTATTATTCATCAAACTGCCTGTGTCACCACCCCTCAACAAAATGGGATTGCGGAATGGAAAACTGGGCCAATTTTAGTTGTAGCTCGTGTTCTCATGCTTCATATGCACGTTCTAAAACAATTTTGGGGATATGCTGTTCTTACAGCTAATTATCTCATAAATTGAACACCTTCTCGAGTTTTGAATAGCAAAATTCCTTATCAGGTCATGTTTCCTGATAATGACCTTTATATTCTTCTCTCAGTTTTTTTGGATGTTTCATTTGTTCATAATTTATCTCCGGGCCGTGATAAGCCTGATCCCGTTCTTACAATTGTATCTTTCTTGGTTACTCTTGGACCCCAAAAAGATACAAGTGTTATAGTCTCTCATTACGAAAGTAGTTCGTAAGTGGCGACGTGACATTTTTTAGACAGTTCTATATTATTCCTTTTAAAGTGGGCAGGTTCAACCACCCGTGCTAACTGATCTTGGTCGGTCTCCTTGTCTTCCTGAGCTTGCCACCCGACCACCGATTATGCAGGTTTATGTTCGTTCTTACACTGTTACTCCACATTTGGTCCTACAACTCCACCTTCTATACCCATATCATCTCTTCCAGTGTCTGCGGATCCTGCTCTCGATCTTCCTATTGCTCAACGAAAAGGTATTCGTTCCTGTACTTTCCATCCTATTTCACAATTTGTGTCTTATAATCATTTATCTTCCTTTTTTTGCGCCTTTTGCCGTGTCTCTGTCTTCTGTTGTTGTTCCTAAGTCTTATCAGAGTTCTCTTTCTCATCCTGGATGACGTTTTGCTATGGAAGAAGAGAGGTGCACTTTATCATTGAATCATACTTGGGATCTTGTCACCAAGCCTTCTAGAGCCCATATTGTTGGTTGCCGTTGGGTATATAATGTCAAACACAACCCTGATGGTACTGTTGATCGACTGAAAGCTCGTCTTGTGGTCAAAGGTTTCATCCAAACCTATGGGCTCGATTACAGTGAGACTTTTTCTTCCATTGTCATACTCAATTCTGTCTCTCCTATAGCCAACCTTGAATGCCCTTTTCATCAACTTGATGTCATTAATGCGTTTCTTCATGGCGACCTCTCTAAGACTGTCTATATGGCCCAACCTCCCAGTTTTGAGTCCAATGGGGAGTCTGTGTGTCATCTTTTCAAATCATTATATGTACTTAAACAATCTCCCTGGGCTTAGTTCAATAAGTTCACTAGTACCATCGTGTCTCATGGTATGACTCGAAGTCAAGATGATCACTCCGTATTCTTTAAGTAGACCACTCGTGATATTGTGATTCTTGTGGTTTATGCGGATGATATTGTCATCACCGGGAGTGACAGTTTTGGGATTCAAGTATTGATTCGTCATCTCTCATCCAGTTTTCTCACTAAGCATCTAACCAAGCTTCGGTATTTTCTTGACATTGAGGTTGCTCGTTCCAAAGCGGGCATCAGTTTATCACAAAGAAAATACATTCTCGATCTTTTGAAGGATACATGCTATTTGGGTTCTAAACCTGTAACTACTTCTATGGAGACTAATCTTAAACTATTGCTTGAAGATAGTGAGTTAGTTGATAATCCTGAGATGTATTGGAGATTTGTGGGTAAGCTTATTTATCTTATTATTGCTCGACCCAATATCTCCTACGCACGTTTCAGTGCTGAAGCAGAGTATAGAGTAATGACTGATACCATTTGTGAGTTGACTTGGTTGCATACGCTTCTACAAGAGTTTGGAATTCTTGTGCACGGTTCCACTTCTGTATATTGTGATAATCAGGTTGCGATCCATATTGCTAATAATCCAGTATTCCATGAGAGGATCAAACACATTGAGGTTGATTGTCATTTCATTTTGTCAAAAGTGGAATCTAAAGAGATCAACACACCTTTTGTTCTTTCAGGCTCTGAACTTGCTGATATTTTCACGAATGCTCTTCCCAAAACTTTCATCGACTCTGTATGTCGCAAGCTTAGAGTATACGACGTATACACTCCAGCTTGAGGGGAGTGTTGGAAACAATTACTGTATATGGTAGCATGTATATTGTAATCAATTAGGAAGATTGTAATCCAACCAAATTAGGTAAGTAGAATTATTAGATTTTATTTACTTTCCTTATTTTCCCTTGTATATAGCCTATAAATAATTCCTCATTATGAGAAGAATATAATTCATTCGAATATTTCGACACATACATACACATCTATCACACCCCCAATTTACACTTTACTAGTCTCTAGCAAAGAAATAAATACAAGTAAAACAATGCAATTAATTAAAGGATGCCTTTTAAACTGCCAGACGGATCCGGTAGGACGAGTGAAGTTTCGTGAGTATTTTCATAGTAATCAATCACCCACAAAACACAAAAGAAAAGAAAGTTTTGTTGCGATTCCAGATTCAATCAACGGCCTATCAGTGTACTAACAAGAGGTAAAGGATAGTTAAAGGCAAGATAGTTCATCCATTAATAACGTTAAACAAATAAACACCACAAATCTAAGTCAGTCCATAACCTGGTCCCTCACAGATAATTGGATAGAAGAAAGTCACGAGTCATGTGTGTAAGTGGAAATCACACGAAGGTATCCTTTAAGTTCGAAAACAGCACACACATTCTCAATGCCTCAACTTTCATCAAGATTCCCACATTACAACTTTGTCTTTTCTCAACTCCATCATGGTGCATGCTCTTTTTTTTCCTGTGATTGTGCAAAACTATGGTCCTTTAAGCTTTCTAATTGACCCATGTAACGAGCTTTCAGTCACTGACACCCAAACTGTACGACTTTAGGGCACTAGGTGTATAGGACACCCATACGAACTTAGTTACTCGAGTAAAAAGGATAAGAACCTAAGCTAACCACATATTCGAAATCTGAAACTCTCCACTATTTGACGTGAATGCTCTCTGCTTACTGAGCCATGAGGCCGATTACTAGGTGTCAATCCCAAAAACATGCATTTTATTTTCCATTTTTTCTTTTGATATTGTTTTCTTTTTCGACGCATAGAGAAATAACCAGGTATCACACGGAATATCCGACTTCAGTTGAGGTACCAAGAATATAAGTATAGGAACTTCAATACTAAGTGTGACGGTGCTCGTGCAAAAGCATGTAACAAATGACTAACCACTAGACAATCATAAGTGAGATGACCTAGTCAAGTGTTCCTTGTCAATGCAATGTTTCCGAGTTTAAAACTACTAATGAAATTGTAACTAGACTCCAACGAGTATTACAATCAAACGAGTCTAATGACCAGCCATTAATTTAGCTAAAATCACATGAATTCAAAACAATTTTAAATAAATATTTTACGCATGTAATATTTTTTTTAAGGGAACATTTGATAATGGAAAAAATTTAATAACCTAAAACAAGACTGAACCTAGAACACGATTAAAAACATTTAACAAGAGTAAAAACATTCAAACCAAAGTTTTAAAAGGCAGTTTTGGGGCTCGCCCGGGGCATGGGGCGAGGCGGGGCGAGGCCGAAATGCCTCTGGGCGAAAAAGGTTGGACGGTTTACCAATAAGGCGTTCGCCTAATCGTTTGGGGCTACCCGAGGCGTACGCCCGATGCGTTTTTACGCCCCAGGCGGTGAGGCATACGCCCAAAAGGTATTCTTTTCTTTTATTTGTAATTTATTTTATTTGTAATTTTTCCAAAAATGCCTTTTAAAACTTTGGTTTGAATGTTTTTACCCTTGTTAAATGTTTTTAGTCGTGTTCTAGTTTCAGTCTTGTTTTAGGTTCAGTCTTGCTCTAGCATCAAGTCGATACAATGCGCAGCGCATGGAGTCCAATACAAATTAATCCTTTTCTCCATAAGCCTCGACCCAACAGCAATCTGTGTATGCCTCACCGCCTGGGGCGTAAAAAACGCACCGGGCGTACGCCTCGGGTAGCCCCAAACGATTAGGCGAACGCCTTATTGGTAAATCGCCCAACCTTTTTCGCCCATAGGCGATTCGGCCTCGCCCCGCCTCGCCCCACGACCCGGGCGAGCCCCAAAAACGCCTTTTAAAACTTTGATGATAACAACAAAGTGGACACCCCCAACTTGAATCTGACAAGGTCCTTATTGGCGAGAATATAACGTAGAGAAATATAAAAGGGAAAAGTAGGGGAGAAGCCACCTCTGTAGGGGATGAGCGAAAAATAGTAGAGCAAGATGTCGAACGCCCCCTATCTTGAACAATACTAGCTTGCACGTTAGCCCAACAATCACAATAACAGGAAAAGAAACGCAATAAAAAACAAAAGAAACATGCACCCTACTCTAATATTGTATTCCATCATTAATTATCTTTTATATCTATAAAATATTTATTTTATTTATCAAAAATATTTATTTTATCTCAACTGATTCATTAAATTCATTCTGTTCTTCACGCGAACGATACGAGCCATACTTCTCCCTAATTGAAGACCACGGTTCCCTATTGGTAGGTGTTCGATGAGGAAAAACGTATTTTCTATATAACTCATCAAGGATTATTGCAATATGTAACAAATATATAGAAAAGGAAAAAGAAAAAAGAATAAATACACAAGCCCCCTTAACTCCTAATTATTTACACCCAACAACCAAAACTTAACACTCCCCCTTAAATTGGTGCGAAGATATCTATCAAGCCCAACTTGAACACAATGGGATGTAAACTCTTGATAAAATGTCTGTCAACCTCTATATGCTTTGTTATATCATGTTGTACAGGATTGTGAGCGATATTTATATCGGTTTTATTATCGCAGTAGAGTCTCATAGGACCGCTATTAGAAATTCCAAGACCACGCAACAAAGTTTGGAGCCACCGAACCTCACAAACGCCATGCGCCATAGCTCTATATTCAGCTTCTGCGCTAGACCTGGCAACCACTGATTGCTTCTTACTTCGCCAAGTAACCAGATTTCCCCCCCAAAAGGTACAATAACCAGAAGTAGAGTGCCTATCATCCAGAGAACCAGCCCAATCAGCATCAGTAAATGCCTCCAACCAAAGATGACCATGATTAGAGAACAAATTTCATTTTCCTGGAGTTGATTTCAGATATTTCAGGATATTATATCAGTCGACCCACAAGACGTTGATATCTCTCCTTGTTAGTGCGCTCCCTCGTATCAACACCGAGGTGATGATTTCCCTCGATAGGAGAATATGCAGGTCTACAACCCAACATACCCGTTTCTTCCAAAAGATCAAGAATATACTTCCGTTGGGATATAAAAATACCTCTATCAGACCTTTCCACTTCCATACCAATGAAGTATCGTAGTGAACCCGAATCTTTAATCTCGAATTCTTGAGATAGATTAGACTTAAGATTAAGAATCTCTTCCACATCATTGTCTGTCATTATTATATCATCAATATAAACAATAAGGATAACAATCTTACTAGTACTTCCCTTGATGAATATAGTATGATCAACATGGATCTGTCGGTACCCAAACCTCGACATAGCCTTTGAAAATCTTTCAAACCATGTCCTAGGTGAATGTTTCAACCCACACGGAGCCTTTTTTAATCTACACACTTCTCCCTCAGTTTGAGATGAAGAGAAGCCCGTTGGGATAGCCATGTACACCTCTTCCTCTAACTCACCATGGAGAAAAGCATTATTCACGTCAAACTGATAAAGAGGCCAATTCAAATTGGCAGCACAAGAGAGCAGAACTCGCACATAGTTCATCTTTGCTATGGGGGCAAACGTCTCCTCGTAGTCAATACCACATGTTTGAGTAAAATCCTTCGCAACAAGTCTTGCCTTGTATCTCTCAACTGTTCCATCAACTTTTTATTTCACAGTGAATACCCATTTGCACCTTACGTATTTCTTCCCTGTTGGAAGAGATACTAGCTCCCAAGTGCCATTCTTTTTCAAAGCCGTCATCTCCTCTACCATAGCCCCTTTCCACTTAGGTATCATAAATGCTTCCTGTCAATTCCGTGGGATGGATATAGAAGAAAGAGATGACACAAAAGCATGATACGAAGAAGATAAATGGTCATAAGAAACAAACTGAGAAATGGGATGTTGAGTGTATGATCTAACTCCCTTTCTAAGAGCAATAAGAGCATCAAGATCATCAATAATAGAAGGAAGAGAATCATTACCAGATGAGTTAGCTGAAGGGTCGGAAACAGAAGTAGGAGATGGAGATTGGCAAAGTGGCACTGCACATGCAGATGCATCTTTATTCCTTCGAGAAAAAGTCTGCAAATTTGGCCTATCCAGTCTTCCACCACCATCTTCGTCCACTCTTTCTACGGGTAAAGGTTTCTGCACTGATTTATCTTTCTCCCCTTGACTATGACAAGGTAAATGACAAGGTCATGACTCTTGAGTATAATATGTCAACAACTCTTTCTCCCTCATCTCTTCTTGTGTATTGTTCTCCCCATAAAGAGATGAAGTGGTTAAAGGGTAAAAGGATTTAGTTTTCCAAAAAGTGACATCCATGAAAACATACGTTTTGTGAGAGTGTGGGTCATAACGTTTATAACCCTTCTGAGTGAGAGAATAGCCAAGAAAAATACACTTGTGAGCTTTGAGATCCAGTTTACTACCCGGGTGCTTAGAAGCATGAACAAAACACACACAACCAAAGATTTTGGGTGGAAGAGACGAGACCCGTGAACAACCTAGGAGAACCTTAATCGGAGTTTGAAATTGGAGAATACTAGATGACATGCGATTGATAAGAAAATCTGAAGTAAGGACAGATTTGCCCCAAAAATATTTTGGATATTCGTGGTGAATAATAGAGAACATGCTACCTCAGCAAGATGGCGATTCTTGCGTTCAGCAACTCTATTTTGTTGTGGAGTGGCAACACAATCTGAAAGAGAATACCAGAGTCATTAAGATATGCCCGAAAAGTCCCATCTATATACTCAGTCCCGTTATCACTACGGAGAACTTTAACATTAGCATCAAATTGAGAACGCACCATTTGGTGAAAAGATTTAAAGCACGGAAAACCTTATTTTTTGTCTTGAGTAAATACACCCAAGTGACCCGAGAAAAACAATTAATAAAGGTCACAAACCAACGACAACCAGACATAGATGTGATAGGAGAAGGGTAGAAGGTAAGTAGAAATGTTGGGAACATGAAGTACTGAAGAAAGGAAAATTGTTGGAGAACAATTAATAAAACTTTTTCCTGAAATAGAAGATAGAGAACCATCAGCAACTCTGACATTATCCTTATCAGAACATGTAGAATAAGAGTCAAAGAAAGATGAACAACTTGTCATATGATCTGTTGCTTCAGAATCTAATATCCAAAGAAAAGAGCTAGTGATAGTAGAAGCACTTGTATATATACCTCTATGAGTAAAGAAGTCAGTAGGAGTGGAAGGAGCGATAGTAGGTGGAGTATTCAACTTTGCCAGAAGGTGCCTAAGAGTTTGTAACTCTCCCTGA